>JAOBSW010000732.1:0-138217 GCA_026214975.1 Gentiana macrophylla | reverse complement strand
ATTGTGAATTCTCTCTTTTGTTGATAGATGGAGCCAATGAAATTTTTCTCCTTCTTGTTGATTGTAGTGACACTCAAAAGTTTGCCTTTTTCTTCATTCCCAAAATTGAAAGATGAAGATCCTCCGATTATGTCTAACCCGAAGACAAGTGATAGAAAATGTTCATCAACAGTAAAGCTTTTATCTTGAACAGTCGTTTTGAAGCGTTTTCCATTGTTGATGATTTCGGCATTCCTGTAGAAATCTCTATTGCCATCTGGACACAAAGCAGTGACCTTTGTATCAATCAGGTTCTCCAATCCTCGAATCTTTTTGATCTTCTGTGCAATTTAGATTGAAAGAGTGGAGTTTGAGAATTTTTGACAAAATTCGTCCAGGCTTGTAGTGATTCCTTCATCAATGTTGTAACGATCCATGGATTTCTGATTTGTGAAATTCTGGGGGTGGAATCTTGAAAGTTTTGAAGTTGATTGAACAGGATTTCGTCAAGATTGCGTCTATCAATCGTTTTCAAAAATGAGAGTCGTGTCACAATCAATAGGATTTTGTAGGGATGAGCTTCTACTTTTTCTCCCAGATTGACACGTGGCTTCGAGTGATTTATCATGTCAGCCCAAACGTCAGATGGTAGCTGGAAAGTTTTCTGTTTTTGACCAATTTTTCCTCCATCAACTTTGTATAAAGTCAGTTTTGAAGATTATGTAAACCGACTTTTCCTCGCAAAAAAAGCTTTAAGTTTTCTTCGGTACCCATATCTTTTAGGGTCCGGCCGAGTTAGTTCTTCGAAATATTACTTTCAGTTTCTTTGTTGAGAGAATTAAACCTTCTCAACACTTTTCTAGATAAACCATTTCGCTCAACCTTAGTTGATTTCACAAGGATTCTTTTAGATTTAACATTTTTATTTTCTTTGTGTAATCTACTAGGTCTTCCAGTATCTTGATTTCTAAATTTTATACTTTTTGAAGCCTCAAGACTGGGTAGGGGTGGGGGATTATCATTGCTTTTGTCGAATTTACTAGACATTAATCTTTCAGCTAGATTTGACACCTCATTTTCAAGAAACTCATTCCAATCTTTTGCTTTGTCAAGTCCTATGTCTTTTAATTTTAGTTCCAACGTAAGTTTTTCGATTAACTTCACAAGATCGTAGTTTCTCAGTTGAGTTCAAAGAAATGATAAATCGATTTGAAGAATGTACCTTTCCTTGATGATTTGATGCGCTTTTAGGATTCGAATGTACACTCTTTTGTTGTCATTATGAATCTTCTATATCAACAACCACTTGCAACAACTCCTTTCCTTCTTCTTTAGAGGTCTCTTAGTGATGGAACTCCTCTGGATTCGTTAATATGAACATTGAAGTTTGTATCCACATCATCACCGAGTTGAGGTTCGGATTTGTATGTAAATTTGTCGACCGAACCTTTCAAACATTTGATCCTCAAAATCGATACATTTTGCAAGCAATTAGCCAGGGGTGAGTAAGCCAACTTCTAACTCTAGATGTAGACATTGAAACTAAGTGTTTTACAACCGATACGAAGAAGGGTCTTCAACAATCAAGTTGCTTTGATCAAAAATGCTGACTCTGATACCAATTGTTGGTATCGAAACAACTCAACCTTGAAGCGTAAACGATTTAGATCACCTTCAAAAGAAGGAATCGCTCGGATACCAATTATTGGTATCGGAAATAATTAATCCGGATCTCTTCGAACTAGAAGACCTGCTCCGATACCAATTGTTGTTCCCTTGGAAAGGCTAACACAAGTTTAGAGGGGGTGAATAAACTTGTCAACAAAAATTATCTCCGAAATGCCGAAAAGCCCTGTGAATCGAAGTTTCTCTCAAACTCAAACCGATCTCCGCTCGCTTTGTTCTCGCCCTTTAACTTGTGCGGAGTTCGATTAGCTCAATCGGGTATAAGTCAATGCTGACTTATATTCAGTCTTGTTAACTGGCAGCGGATAAATAATAGCCTTTAGTGCAATAGATGTGTGAATAGAAATCTAGACCTTCTACGTATCGATTCAGGTTTGACTCGTTTGTTTGAGTGATAATGCAATAAATAAAACAAACACAAATGCATAAAGTAAATTAACACAAGATTTGTTTATGGAAGTTCCGGGTGGTGTAATCCCGTACGTCTCCCCTTCTCCTGTGGTGTAGGAGGTAACACTAGAATCTTGAGATAACCGTTACAAAATCCTAGCACTATGACAGTCCTTCACGACACCCTAGTTTCACTGTCTACACATAATGAAGAAAGGTAAGATTGCTCCCATCATTCTTCACACTGATCTTTCGGAGGTGGAATTGCTCCTTCACCAGCTCACCACTAACACCAACACACAAATTCCAGATCGCACTCAACAAATGTGGCAACCAAGTTGCAACCGTATGAAGAAAGGTAGAATTGCTCTCTTCAAACTATGCACAGCCAACCCTTTTTCACAAAGGTTAGGTTTAGAATTAATCAAGGATAAGAATCGGTCTAAAGCTGCTAATATTCCTGTTAGTCGTTGAACTTCCTTAATATTCTTTGGTTTAGGCATGGTCTTTAAAGCCTCTAATTTATCAGGGTTGGCCCTGACACCGTCTCTAGATATCATATAACCCAGAAATTTGCCCGACCTCACTCGAAAAGTGCATTTTTGGGTTTAATTTCATTCCTGACTGTCTTAAAACTTGACAAACTTCTTCCACATCTTTCAAATATTGATCAAGAGTCATGCTCTTGATCAATAGGTCATCTACATAAACTTCCATGGACTTGCCAATTTGTTGTTTGAAAATGGTGTTGATCGCCTTTGATAGGTAGCTCCTGCATTCTTTAATCCGAAGGCATATACACATAATAGTAGAACCAAATTCAAATAATAAGAAGCTTTTACAAAGATCTACAGGGTCCATCATAATCTGATGATATCCCTTATAAGCATCTAAGAAAGCAAAATTTCATAACCAATCAGAGAATCTACTAGATCACAATTCTAAGGGAAGTGTAACTATCTTTAGGACAAGCTTTGTTCCGATCTGTAAAATCCACACACATTCTCCAACTGCCATCTGGCTTCTTGACTAGCACTGGGTTTGCTAGCCATTCTGGGTAAATAACTTCTATAATCATATTGGCCTGCAACAATTTTTCCACCTCTTGCTAGACAGCATGTATCCTTTCTGGGGCAAAATATCTCTTCTTTTGTTTCACCGGTTTTCTGGTTGGGTCAATGTTGAGCTTATGGACAACCAACTCTGTTGACAATCCAGGCATGTCACTTGCTTTCCATGCAAACACATCTTTGTAATCTTTCAAGATTCTGACAAGCATCTGTTTCTGTTCAGCTTGTATCCAGGATCCTATGCTAACCATGGATTCAGGGTCCAATTCATCTAACGTTATTGATTCCATAGGATCGTTGGATTGCCAGCTCTTTTCTTCATCTGGAACAAGATCTTCCATTGTCACCTGTTGCACCTTCATTTTTCCACTGATTGTGGCAGTATAGCAATTCTTGGTAGCATCCACATCCTCCTTAATAGTAGCTTCGCCTTCAAAAGTTGCGAATTTCATACTGTTATGGGCCGGTGAAACCACTGCTCTTAGATCAATCAATGCTGGTCTTCCCAGAATCACATTATACGCTGATGGAGCTTTTAACACCACATAATTGACCATCAGAGTCCTGTTCTGTGGTCCTTTGCCAAAAGTTGTTAACAGCTTTAACATACCCACAGGATGTATGGGTGGCCCGGTAAATCCAAAAAGAGGAGTTGACACAGGAGTCAACTCCGAGTCCGTTAGCTTCATGGATTGGAACGCGTGATGCGATACAAGATGCTTATCATTTGCCGCTGTCTACGCAGATTCTTCCGACAGATTCTTCAGATAATCGCTTATCATCACCCTTCGTTGCTCACGATGGCTGGTAGTGCGTCTCTTGGACCGTACTGAACGGTTCCCTTCACTTTCTGTTTCTTTGCTTCTCCGTCCATTTCTGTTCTGCCACTTTTCTCTTCCTGAGAAGCCTCATTAACTCCACTTGGTCCACCCACAATCGTGTTCACAGTGTTGATTGGGGCATTTTCTCTATGCCCATCTGTATCCAGAGATGGATCTCTGTGTCTCCTCTGATTGTACCTGTCATGACCGTTGTTCTGTGTTTTAAATTCTCTCCTTCCTCTGGGATTATCTCCCTGCGCTCGATCGATGCATTCATCGATCTTTCCTTCCATCGCTGCTGCGTCTATATCTCTGATCAGATCCCTACACTGTTCAGAATCATGTCCAATCTCTTTATGATACTTGCACCATCTGGTATGGTCTCTCTTTTCCCTTGGACCCCTCAATGGAGGAGGAGTCTTGGCAATCCCTTTCTTTTCCATAATTGCCAGAATTTGGTCACGAGATCTGTTCAGAGGAATAAGGTCTTTGTCCTGCAAAGCACCTTTTTTTCCTAGCCTTTCAGAAATGGGAGCGGTTACCCTGTCCCAAACAGATTTTCTCTTTTTGTCAGTCCTATCATCAGCCTTTCCTTTTTTTGAATCCCTGTGGGATTCTTCCCTCTTGGCTCGATTAGCCTCTTCTCCTTGGAAATGTCTGTATGCAATTTCCAGACATTCTTCCATTGTATTCGGATTTTTGCTGCTCAGCTTCGCATGTAGCCGCCCTTCTTTCAGACCTGCTACGAAGGATGCTACTAGGAATTTATCATCCAGATCTCCTATCTGGGATGATTCTCCGTTGAACCTTTTTATAAACTGCAACACTATTTCATCGCTTTTTTGTCTAATAGTCAGTAAATATGCCCGGTTTCTCTAGAAGGGTCTTGCTGCGATGAATGAATGCATGAATTTTCTGGTCAGAGTTGGGAAATCCGGTATGGATCTGGGGTTCAACTTGTTGAACCAATCTCTGGCCTTCCCTGTTAGAAGAGTTGCAAATGCCCTGCATTTCAACTCTTCCGGAGCATTATACAAATTCATGTGCTGGATATATTGATGCATATGATCATATGGATCTTTAGTTCCATCTTATGCCTGGATCTTTGGGATCTTAAATCCGGGAGGACAAGGAAATGTTAGGAAATCTACGCGGGAACGCGGCGGAATTCAAAATTTTGATTTCCTTTTACCCAAGATCGACTTCTTTTAAGCAATAAACAAATAAGTAATAGACGGTGGTTACCTTGGTTGATCTATAAGATCGACGCTTTGACCGTCTCAGGAGAGTAGTTCTGCATAGAGCCGTCCAAGTGTTCGGCCTCTACCGCTAGTCCACACGAACAGCCCGCCGGAATCCAATCATAGATTGCTATTGGAAAACTCCGGTTGCTAGACCGGCCTTTTTCCCCTCTCTCCAACTCTCTATAGGATGCTCTCTATTTTACACAAGAACTATTAGCTCTTGGAATTATGATGTACAAAAGAGCTTGACACCCACCTCTTATTTATAGTAGAAGGTGGCCACTTCAAAGTGTGGAGGAGAAGAAACTTTTTTCCAATAAAATAAGGAAAATATATTTGATTGATTTATCTCATTTATTATAATATCTTATATTAAATAAATCTAGGATATTGTCAATATCTTATATTGAATATTTCCAAGATATTGTCAAAATCTAATATTGACTATTTTTATTATATTACCATAAATCAATTTACACATGTGTATATATCACATATATAATACACAAATAAATATATATATATATATATATATATATATATATATATATATATATATATATATATATATATATACACACATAGTGGTGCGCATGCTAATAAATAATTTGCATCAGTGCCACACGCTGCATATATATTATTTATATATATATATATATATATATATATTAATATCTAATATTAATATTTGGTAATACCATTAATTAAATTGCACAATCCAAGTGTATCTTATACACACACAAATTGCGCCACCTTAGCCAATAAATTGGCATCCGGAATATTCTTTAATTAATATAATACTATTAATATCTTGAATTTAATTTATTTATAATAAATAAATACCACCATATTAATTTACCACTATAACCTTTATAGTCTCGAGATAAACTTTCCTTATTTGGTTATCATCTATAACCACATTTTAATCCGGCTAGATGTTCTTATGTGTGTGACCCGATAGGCTTCCGAATATGTTGGCCGTAGACACAAAGTGCAAATTACGAAAATGCCCTTCATGCCCAACGATCACGGGATAGCGTCTAGCAACACACCGTGACCCCCAATCATCGAAAGAGTCAAATGCAATGACTACTACCTTTCATGTGAAACAGTTACCGTGTAACTTACAATCCTATCGCTGTAATAATATCCATACGGTCGTACGTCGTGTGTCAAAACATCAACGACCGTATCTTATAATCTGGATATCATGCTCTCTCGAAGTAACTCATTTACTCCCACTTTGCAAAGATTCACGAGAGTAAGACATTCCTTATAAGAAGGCCATTTCGGATATTCGATCTCAATCATAGGATACGCGATTCCTGATTTACCAATCATGTATACTCCGCGATGCTTGATGATCATACCCAATCACTACCGCATGATCGCCCCGTGGCTAGGGGAAACCTCAATAGTGTCAAAGCATGACAATCCACACCGTGATGCCATAAAGACTCCGGTCTTAAAGATAATTACACAACCGTCATATAGTGTGACACTTATCCGTGTAAGTGGGTCAGTCTAACGTACGCATTCTTTAATACACGTCCACATACAGTCCAAGTGTCTCTACACTTCGATAGACGAGATCTATCCATGCCCTTAAAGACAGAAGACATCTAATACGTGCTAGCCTGTTTATACTATCAATGCCCTGTTTAATAGTACATCAGCCTAGAGACATTTAAGTATCAAACTCATTAAAGTGATTAGAGATCTCATCAACCATAATCGCCTATCATGGTTTCTCTATCACAGATTAATACTAAGGACGTTATCATATAAAAATTCATAATTGGTTCTTTAAAATAACATATATATGAAAACAGAAAAGCCATTTAATATGTGTACAAACATAAAAAAAATAGTATAAATGATCCGACCCGGTCGGATCCGGTCCAACCCGATTGGGTTTAGGACACTATTCAAACAATCTCCCACTTGGCCTAAAACCAATCACTCGCACACACAAGACCAAGTTGAAACACAAGAATCTCATGCAATACTCGCAACCAGCCCTAGCCTTAAACGGATCGCTATCCGTGGGGACTCAGACTATCTTCATACCATGCTCCAAATGACCAAGTCAAAGGAACCGCCTCAACACACACACGAATCTCCGACGAGACCCTGGTCCTTGCTTCAAGCAATGAATCCATTTACTATATCATCTATATAGAAAAAGTGGAAGAACCGTACAAGGTTCAGAATGAACCTTCTAGATCCATGTATCGCTCCCGCCTAGCCTCCAAGGCACTACTGTTTTTGGCTCGGGTTGTAGAATTTACAACCACCCATAGGCTAGAACATTTCAACTCACCAGTATCACTTAATCAAAGTGACTACAAACCCATCGTAGCTCCCACTCGCCTTAAGAAGACTCAGATATATACGCCCCAGATATCTACGTTTATTTAATTCCAAGTTTCAAGAAACTAGGAACTCTTCCTTAACTTGTTTAAGGATATTCTCGACATTCACCAAATTTACTTCCATACTTGCTCATGACTCTTCAAGGACTATGAACAACTGGAATATCTCTTATGATGGTTCTCATCGCAGTAGCAAAGAAAACCTTTCATAATCATCATCTTTCACCTCATCTTTAGGACCAACGTCTGAACATAGATAGATCTTGAGAACACAGGCTAGCAGTATCCCCTGTCGCGATCTATGCTAAACTTCTTTTAGCATCACATTCATATAGGTAATCTATAATCTAATAGCAGTTCAATCTATCACTATAGATTCTTATTTCTAAAAATAAGAACAGCTAATCCAAGTGCTTTCGTAAAGACCTTGAACTACCAAACATTAATTGACTGTGACATGGGGTGATAATTCCTGAGTGAGATATCTAACATCTTGCTCAAAAATCTTAACACACTCCCACTATCCATCTTGCACATTGGGCATATCCTTCTTTTGACTAAATCAAACTCCTTTGACTGTCAAACAAAGAAATCATCTAGAGAATCTTGTTTGAGTCCATAAATGGATCTCATGGGCTTATGTTCGGTAAAAACTAGTTTTAAAATTTATAAACCGAAACACCCCAAGTATAAGGATCTGTAGTAAAGGATGTTAACGGGTCGTCCTAAGGGAATGGAATGTTTATCGAATTCAAGTATAAACCTATATCGATTATGTCACAATTATCTATCTAAACTAAGGCTGAAACTAACTAAAACCTAAATCTAAGAATTTAAACTAAAACAGGAATAAAAACAAGCAGAAAATAAGAAAACAGAAAGACGGACGAGCGTTCACTAAAGTGAACGAGCGTCTGAAAGCTTAATCTAACGGACGGGCGTCTGCTATTGCGGACGAGCGTCGACTATGAATTGAAGCAGAAAAGTGCAGAAAAGCAAAGAAATTAGGGTTTATAAAACTAGAACTTAAACTAAACTTAATCTAAAACGATTTGATTCAAACAATTAAAGGAAAACACAATGAGGCAAACGAATCCACCCATCAACAAACAACCCCCAACTAGATGGTGATCTAAAGACATAGTTTTTAGTAGTGATTTTTCACGAATTCGATCAAATATCTTCAATCAAATTTCTAAGGTTTCGTTTATCTTTTCAAACAAACTAAACATGCAATCAAAACGAAATCACGAGATTGTTTCCAAACCCTTACTCAACTAATCATGCATAATCTCTTAAAACACAATTAATTGCATTACTTTGAATGAATCAAACTTAAACAATATATTTTCATATATTAATCCAAGCATCAAATATAAATAGATCGTTTCATCAAATTCATAATCCAATAAAACATAACAATGCAAACCAGCGTTAAAGTAATGAAAAACTAAATCTTTTACTCACTAAACATAGGCATAAAATCTCTAGTTGGTTGTGTTGATGATGAGCTTCCTTCGCTGCCTCACCGCAGAGTTTCTAGCCAACAATCATATTGGAGATGATTGTTGGGTTGGAGAAGTTCATCTCTGTGTAAAAGTGGTTTTGGGGCGCAGCTTTTTGGTGAAAATTGCGATCTCAATGTTGTGTAAAAAGTATCCCATTAGGGTTGGGGCTGCTGCTGTATTTATAGAGTGCTAAGTCGGTTAGGGTTTAAGTCGGCACCGGACGCTCGTTTGAACAACCAGACGCCCGTCCATAATGCCCGGGCGGAGCATGAACGTGCGTTTGGCTTCGCCTCAAGACTCGAATGTAAAATACGATTACGACGCCGCATGGACGCCGCCACTTCGACGCCGCCGTCAAGATCGATGGACGCCCGTCTGGAATGGACGGGATGCAAGACACTGTTTGCAATGCTTAGGATCGGATCTCTTCATCTTTATCCATTTTCTTCAAGCCAATTCCAACTCTATCTTGAATAATTCGACTTGAGCTTCATTTATCCTCTTTAGCACTCGAAATTCAGCCTCCTAAAGGACAAATAAACATTGCAAAATGTAATAAAACTCAAATAATAATAATTCCATTAATTTAACACATAAAATAATCAATTTTGCAAATAACCATACTAAAATCATCCTTACTAAATAATTACACTTAAACCTTTAATTCTCATGTAAATATACAAATGTGGGGAAATAATAATGAAATATAACCCTTAATAATCATATAAATATGGCCTTAACAACACCCCCACACTTAGCTTTTTGTACGTCCTCGGACAAAACAATCAAAACTATAGCTCAACTTTCATGCAATCCACATAGATCTCTAACTCACGTAACAAAAGATACAACAACTATAGCAAACAATACCATCACAGAGATAGATTCAAGTGTATGTGTGACAAGCCCTTTTCAAATTTAACAAGCCTTTCAAAGAAATATCCTCTCAAAAATCCAATGATTATCCTAGATATAGCAAAGAATAGCTCCACTCAAAGCCTTCCCACGCACTCAAGGTAGGATAATCCCTACAAGATATCATGCGGTTCTCTTTGGGTATAAGATCCATGATAACAAAGACTTCACTTTATTTTTACTCATCATTTCCAAAATTTCCAAATTTGACGATATCGAGAATGAGCTTTTACCCATCATAGTAGAGTAGGACATTTCGAGATAATCCCCTACCAACACAAATCATAAGGTAGCTTCTTCTAACTGTCGTGAGCTTCTGGTCATCATAGTGGTATAGGACATACGTGGTATACCCTATCGCACTCAAATCATCGACCAGCTTTCGACAAACGTATTTATTAATAATTCACTACTTATTCATTCTTTTTTCAAGACATAAGTTACATCTCACTTATCACATTCAAAATTTATGATATTCACAGCACACGGTCTAACTAACGTGTTACTATACTGACCTTCCTAAGATAAATCACTAAAACAATGAAAGGATATAGTTCAAAAATCTTGCTTCAATATCAAAGGCTTTCGTGAGCGAAAAAATGAATACTATCTCCATGAAAGTAAAGACATGCTATAATTATCTCACTAAGTCACATACTATCATCGTTAGAAAACTACAACTAGCAAGCATTTAGTTTCAACCACATGCTCGAGACTAACAAAAATTTAAATTTCGTGGAAATTTAACATTCACTCATATTTCAAAGGATATAGCATAAAAACATACCCAATTTACCCCCACCCCCCACACTTAAATCACATTATGTCCTCAGAATGTGCAGAATAAAAGAAAAAGAAAACTTAGCTGGTTTCAACGGTGGTTGTCGGATGAAAGTTAGCGGAGGTCAGCCGGAGCATGAATGTACCGCGACAACTCGAATAGACAACATTGGACATAAAAGCTTGCGAACCTGCTCAAAAGTATCTGCCACACTCGACATACCATATAATCTCGGGGTACACGGGGTATATGAGCAACACATAACACAAAACACGTACAATGAATGTAGGAGGAATAACCATCAACACATAATCAACTAAAGTACTACTTAAAAAACAATAAAACAACCTAAGAAAAAAAACAAATAACTAGGTTGCCTCCTAAGAGCGCTCTTTTAATGTCAATAGCTTGACACAGATTTCAAAAGATCAACCCGGATCGGGCCACTTTGGTTTGACTACCGCCACCTCGATGTCGTAATCGTGAGCATCAAGTGGAAATGATTTTCACCACAACAACAATTCAAGTGTGCTATAAGATCATTAAAATTTTCTCTCAAACTACACCGACTCTCTTCTTCGTGTTCTTGCGGATGATAGGCGTAGGTGTGCTAACATGCTCAGTGAGTCTCAAGAGAAGGTTCCTCACAGGTAGAGGTAGGAATGTCATCATCTCGACTCAAAGAAATAAGATGGAATCTCTTCACAAATCGGGACATCAGATTCTCATCTCTTCTTTGGAAATAAAGAGTCTCAGCTTTTCCTTTGGTTGCCCAAAATATTTCTTAAGTCGATGACCATTCACTTTAAAAGCTTGATTACCATACCCGTCAAAGTAATTACTCCACTTGGATTAACCTCGAGAATCTCAAAGGACCGCACCATCTAGACTTGAGTTTACCCGAAAACAAGTGAAGTCTAGTATTATAGAGTAAAGCCATCTCACCAACTTTGAATTCTCGGTCCTTGATCTTAGCGTCATGGAGTATCTTTGTTCTTTCCTTGCTAAGCTTAGCATTCTCGTATGCTCTGAGTCCGAATTAAATCGAGCTCGCTCAATTGTAACAACCGCTTCTCCCCACGAGTTGGCTATCGAAATTTAAGAATTTAATTGCCCGTAAAGCTCTGTGTTCAAGTTCGACAGTGTAAATGACAAGCTTTGCCATAGACCATTTGGAAGGGTGACGTGCCCATCGGGTTTTAAATGCAGCGATCGATAAGCCCACAACGCGTCATCCAACTTAAGACTCCAATTAGATCGATTATTGTTCACGGTCTTCTAAAATTCTTTTCAAGCTCTGGTTGCTTACCTCGACTTGGCCATCTGGTTTGGGGATGATATGGTGAACCAACTTTGTGTTTGACACCATATTTTTCAAGGATTTTATCAAGCGGCGCATTGCAAAAGTGGGTACCCTCATCACTAATGAGTGCTCTCGACGACGAATCCGGTAAAGATATTCTTTGCAAGAATTTCTTCACGACTTTACGATCATTAGTTTGGGTAGCTATGGCTTCAACCCACTTGGAAACATAGTCGATACTGAGGCGAGGATATATTTATTACCGCATCGAAGATGGAAAGGGTCCCTTAAAATCTATGTCCCAAACGTCGAAAACTTCGCATTCAAGAATGGGCTTAAGTGGCATTTCCATCCTACTACTCGCTGCCCCCAGTTCTCGCACCTATCACAACCTTTACAAAAGGCTTCGATCTTTAAACAGAGTCGGCCAAGAGAATCCAGCTTGAAGGATCTTTGCAACCGCCTTGATGTTCCATAATGACCTCCGGTAGGACCGCTATGGCATTGTTCTAGGATATTCCACTCGATCATGCTCCGAACACACCTTGAAGCAATCCGTCTTTACTGACTCAACAAATAAGGATCTTCCCATACGAGATATTTAAGATCGAAAAGAACTTTTTCTTCTCCTCGATACATCATGTCCTCTAAATGACCACTGCAAAATAGTTGGCGTAGTCGACATACCACGGCCTAACCGTTTCAAGCTTCATCAATTGCTCGATCCGGAAAATCAATGCCTATATCATTGTGATTCTCTGCACCCTCATTTACTAACGAGATAAATGATCAGCCACAATATTCTCACTACCTTTCTTATCTTTAATCACAAGGTCAAACTCTTGTAAAATCGTAATCCAAATAAGTAACCTTGGTTTTGCATCTTCTTTGTCCATAAGGTAGCGTAGGTCTGCATGATCGGTCCATACAACAACTTGAGACCCTGGAAGATAACTTCTAAACTTGTCAATGGCAAAAACAACGGGTAAGAATTCCTTCGCGGTTGTGGTATAATTGCATTGAGCCGGGTTCAAGGTGCGGCTCGCATAATAAATGGGCCTCGAACCTTTTATCAACTCTTTGACCTAAAATGCGCCTCACGGCGTAATTAGAGGCATCGCACATCAACTCGAAAGGCTTGGTCCAATCAGTGCAACTAAAATAGGGCATCGATAAGCTTGTCTTTCGCACAATTGAAAGCTTCTTTGCACTTCGCATCGAACAAGAAATCTACATCGACTTTCAAAAGATTTGATAATGGCTTGGCGATGGTAGAAAAATCTTTAATGAAATGCCTGTAGGCCAACATGACCTAGAAAACCTCGCACTCTTTCACTGCCTTAGGTACGCGTCATCCTTTCAATGGCTTCACCTTAGCCTTATCAACTTGAATACCAAAGATTGGACACCTTATGTCCCAAAACGATTCCTTCGCCTACTAGAAAATGGCATTTTTCCCGCTTAAGCACCAGATTTTTCTCAACACACCGTTGGAGTACCATATCTAGATTCTTTAAGATTTCATCAAAGCTATCGCCGTGATCGAGAAGTCATCCATGAAGACCTCCATGCATTGCTCCACAAGTCCATCAAAATGGCTAACATGCACCGTTGAAAAGTCGCGGGTGCATTGCATAGGCCGAATGGCATTCTCGCGAAAAGAAAAAGTACCGGATGGACACGTAAAAGTTGTCTTCTCTTGGTCATTAGGATCAATGGCTATCCGGAAGTAGCCGAAATAGCCATCAAGGAAACAATAATACTTATGACCACTCGATTCGCTCAATAAGTCGGGTCAATGAAGGGTAGGGAAAGTGGTCCTTGGCAAGAACCTCATTAAGTCTACGATAGTCAATACAGACTCAGAGTTCGTCACGAGTCGTAAGGAAACTTCCTCCCTTTTTCATTCTTTTCGATTTGTGATTCCGCCTTCTTTGGCACAACTTGAGTAGGGTGACCCACTCGCTATCGGCGATTGCATAGATGATGCCCATGTCAAGCCACTTTATCACTTCTTTCTTGACAACCTCCTGCATATGCGGATTCAGCCTTCTCTGGAGGTTGTCTAACCTTTTAGCTCCCTCCTCCGCTCGGATTTTATGCATGCATACATCTGGGCTGATTCCATGGATATCATCCACTTGCCATCCGAACGCGAGGATATTCTTTTTAAGCACTTCTATCACCTTGTGCTTCTTGCTCGAGGTCGAGTTTCAAGAAATGATCAAAGGCAATATATCTCCATCCTTAAGAAAGATATACTTAAGGTGTTTCGAAGCGGTTTGAGCTCTAAATCGATGAGTGGTTGCTCAATACTAGACTTTAACGGGCCACCTTTCTCTTTATGAGCTTGGAGTGGTTGACTAAAGAATAACTCATCTTCCCGAGGCTCAACCCTAGAAAGGTCTTGGATCAAATCATCCATCGGAATCCTCCGGTCAACACTTGCTTCCTTTTTCTTGTGATCGATCATTTTTCTTAACTCTTCATCTTTAAGCTCTTCTCGCCAAATCTTCCCAATCATCTACTTCCCAATGAGTAGTCTCTCTCCAAAAGTCTACCTCGTCCCAACTACCCATCGAGCTTCTTCTTCACCAGGATGAAGTCTTCCCGACTCAGCTTCTTTGAGATCATCGCTTGTTGTTCGGGCATCTCCATGCTTCTAACTCACTAATGTGCCTCGGTGTGAGCGAGTGAAGATGACTCGTCAATGCCTACGGCTTGAAATGAATTAGAAGATGGTCCGCATCGCCTTGATCTTCAATGTCCATGACTTCAAAAACACCTATCTCTCAACTCCTCTCGCTTCTTGAGTAGGCATCTTTTTCATCCTCGTAAATTGCTTCAACAAACGATATTTCATCAGTTATGGTTCTTTCAGGACTTGTCCCTCGTGTGAAGGTGACGGATGTGTCATCGACTCTAAGAGTATTCTGTCCTTTGCAGAAGTCAATGAGGGCGGCAGAGGTGTCTAAAAAGGTCCGGCCTAGAATTAGAGGCATCTCCTTATCAGGTGGATAGTCTAGAATAACCCAGTCGGTAGGGAATACTAAATGTTCAACTTGAAGAAGAACATTAGCTACACAAACGGCTGCAGACCGGCTAGATCTGTCTACCATCTGAAGAGAAATCGGGCGTTCCCGCATCCTTTTATCTAACCCGAGCTTTTTGCATACGTTTAATGGCATCACATTAATAGAGGCCCCGAGTCGCATAAGACATTCTCGAACAAATGGCCTTCGATCTCACAGAGATTGAAGGTCCGCCAGGTCACCTCGCTTAACAAATGACTTTCTGTGAAACCATCGCGCAATCTTCAGTAGCACTTCTTCACCATCCCTCAAGCTTTCTCTTACTCCTACTGCAATTCTTTAAGATACTTAGAGCATTTAGGCATTTCGGCTTAATACCTCGCTAAGGGCATACTAACTTGAGTGTCTCTAAGCATCCTCCTCACTCCAAAGATACTGCTTGTCATTAATGAGGGCTTTCTCTTTCCTTTTTGGGGGATAAGGAAGGGCTTTATCATTCCCTATGGCCTGATTCTTTATCGCCTCATCCTCCTTATCCTTCCATCTCACGAACTTTTCTTCTTTTTCTTAGTCGTGATACAACTTTCGACTTTCCTTCCTTTCCTCATCATCGAAACTATTTTCGTCCTCCAAAATTGTCACTAAGCTCCTCATCGCTGCTTTCTTGGGCATGTGGTTTTCGATTTCCCCTCCCCGAACTCATGGCGCCGGGAGGGGCTACTCGCTTCCGACATCTTACCGGATTCACCTTCTTACCACTTCTCAACGTTACTTCATTCAACTCCTCTTCTTGTCCATAGTCCCACTGAGGTGTAATGGCAGTGCAAACATTCACATCAACTTTCGGATTTCTCTCGGTATAACTCGGAAGTTTACCGTGAGGTCTGCTTGCTTGCTGGTCTGCCATCTGACCAACTTGTCTCTCAATAGCTTTAACACTAGTAGACGAGTCTTCACCATGTCTACCAACTTCATCAAATTTGTGTTGAGGACACATGAGGTGGTATGATTTTGAGTTTGGTTCCATCCACCTTGAGGCCTTTGGGAGTTAAGAGCTGTCCTTTGATAGTTTGAGTTGAAAGAATTCGAATTTGAAGGTCCAGGTGGTCACTTGGCTTTATTGAAGTTTTGTCGTTGAAATCCTGAGTAGTTCTGGCTTTGATTGAAGTTTCGGAAGGGTTGGTTTTGATTATCCATTAGATTTATTTCTTCCGTCATCTCTGTCCCTACTGCATTCCAAGATCGGAAAATTGCGTCTGAAGATTGGCCACCGCTTGCTTATCAATTCCATCTCGAGCAACCAACAGACTTTGTATCGGGGATCGCTTGCCAGTACCTTCTTTCTTAACAACATTGGTCTTCTTGGGAGTCGACCACATATTGTTCTTGGCGATGGTCTCAACCACTCAGAGGCGATCTCATCACCTCCCCATAAGAAGGATCCATGAGTCGTGGAGTCAAGATAGTCTCTATAAGGTTGAGAGACACCTATATAGAAACGATTCCCCAAAGAACTCATGTCTCGCATATCCGTGATTGGGGCATTTCCTCATCAAGAGATTCAATCTCTCCCAAGCTTTGCCAATGAGCCTCATCCTCCAACCGCTCAAACGTAGCTATTTCTCGCTTCATCTCCATAATCTTGCCTGGTGAAACCCACTTAAGAGCGAAGGCTCTTTTGACATCATTCCATGTATGGAGAGAATGATGTGCCAACGATTTAAACCACCGACTTGCTTCACCTTTCAAAGCAAAAGGAAATAGCTTTAACTTGACTATCTCAGAATCAACACCAGGATAATGGCCTGCTTCACAGATTTGTACGAATGTGGACAAGAAGTCGTGTGGATCTTCTTGAGCAGTACCATGGAAAGAACTATTCTGAACTAGAGCAACTACTCCGTTCTTTAGATCAAAGTTCACTCCTCCCATGTCAGGAGGACGAATAGGTCTATGCCCCTCGAGAAAGTCTTGATTTAGATATGGGGTGTAGGGGTCCTGGTTCAGTTGATTAAGCTGGTTCTGGCGAAATTGTTGAAGTTGTTGATTTATGCCAGCTTGTTGATTCTGCTGTTGCTGCAGAGCTTGCATTTGTTGCAGAATTAGAGCTAATTGAGCTTGAGGGTCTGGATTTGGATTAGGAGGATTTTGAACTGGATCTTGATCTTCCATGGCATCAAGATCAGGAAGAAGTCTCCTTCTTAGGATAGATCGTTCAGGTTCAGGATCGAAGATCAGAAGTCCCTTCTTACTTCTCGTTTGCATAAACCAGAAGAAAAGAAAAGGAAAAAAAATCAACCTTAGGGTTGATTAGAACAGGTTTAGAAAAGTTTTGATGGTTTAGAGTGAGAAAAGAAAAGAGAAGATAGAAAAGAAGTGATGATTGAACAGATCGAATCAAGCGCCCAAAGTGTTAGTGGACGTTCGTTCAGAGCCGAACGCTGCTCAGATTTATGAACGGTCGCTCGGGGAACAGATTGAAGTGGACGGGCGCCTGTTATTAAACGCCGTCTGCATTTCAAATTTAAAACTAAGGCTTAAAACTTAAAACGAAATAGAAATAATTAAGGAAACTAAAAAGAACGTACGGAAATAAATAAAGGCTAATCTAAAATTACGAAAAAACAAATCTAAAATTATAGAAACTAATATAACTATCAAAAATTAAAGAAAATAATTGAAGGAAAATAAAATTAAATAAAACAAGGTAAAACGAAAACAAAAGTAAACGTAATTCTAAAATTTAGACTTACGAATTAAAATTAGAATCGATATAAAATTTTATACCTAAAAGAATCCGACAACCGTTACCGATTCCCCGGCAACGGCGCCAAAAACTTGTTCGGTAAAAACTAGTTTTAAAATTTATAAACCGAAACACCCCAAGTATAAGGATCTATAGTAAAGGATGTTAACGGGTCGTCCTAAGGGAATGGAATGTTTATCGAATTCAAGTATAAACCTATATCGATTATGTCACAATTATCTATCTAAACTAAGGCTGAAACGAACTAAAACCTAAATCTAAGAATTTAAACTAAAACAGAATAAAAACAAGCGTAAAATAAGAAAAACAGAAAGGCGGACGAGCGTTCACTAAAGTGAACGAGCGTCTGCTTAATCTAACGGACGGGCGTCGCTATTGCGGACGAGCGTCCACTATGAATTGAAGCGAAAAGTGCAGAAAAGCAAGCAGAAATTAGGGTTTATAAAACTAGAACTTAAACTAAACTTAATCTAAACGATTTGATTCAAACAATTAAAGGAAAACACAAATGAGGCAACGAATCCACCCATCAACAAACAACCCCCAACTAGATGGTGATCTAAAGACATAGTTTTTAGTAGTGATTTTCACGAATTCGATCAAATATCTTCAATAAATTTCTAAGGTTTCGTTTATCTTTTCAAACAAACTAAACATGCAATCAAAAAGAAATCACGAGATTGTTTCCAAACCCTTACTCAACTAATCATGCATAATCTCTTAAAACACAATTAATTGCATTACTTTGAATGAATCAAACTTAAACAATATATTTTCATATATTAATCCAAGCATCAAATATAAATAGATCGTTTCATCAAATTCATAATCCAATAAAACATAACAATGCAAACCAGTGTTAAAGTAATGAAAAACTAAATCTTTTACTCACTAAACATAGGCATAAAATCTCTAGTTGGTTGTGTTGATGATGAGCTTCCTTCGTCGTCTCACTGCAAGGTTTCTAGCCAACAATCATATTGGAGATGATTGTTGGGTTGGAGAAGTTCATCTCTGTGTAAAAGTGGTTTTGGGGTGCAGCTTTTTGGTGAAAATTGCGATCTCAATGTTGTGTAAAAAGTATCCCATTAGGGTTGGGGCTGCCTTCTTTGTATTTATAGAGTGCTAAGTCGGTTAGGGTTTAAGTCGGCACCGACGCCTGCTTTGAACAATTGACGCCCGGCCCGTAATGCCTGGACGGAGCATGAACGTGCGCTTGGCTTCGCCTCAAGACTCAATGTAAAATACGATTCGACGCCGCATGGACACTAGTTCACTTCGGACGCCGCCCAAGATCGATGGTGACGCCGCCTGAATGGACGGGATACGACGCTTCGCTTGCAATGCTTAGGATCGGATCTCTTCATCTTTATCCATTTTCTTCAAGCCAATTCCAACTCTATCTTGAATAATTCGACTTGAGCTTCATTTATCCTCTTTAGCACTCGAAATTCAGCCTCCTAAAGGACAAATAAACATTGCAAAATGTAATAAAACTCAAATAATAATAATTCCATTAATTTAACATATAAAATAATCAATTTTGCAAATAACCATACTAAAATCATCCTTACTAAATAATTACACTTAAACCCTTAATTCTCATGTAAATATGCAAATGTGGGGAAATAATAATGAAATATAACCCTTAATTATCATATAAATATGGCCTTAATAGCTTACATATCATGTCATCGTCTATGAACATCGAGCTTTCTGCCCAATGCCTTCAACACTATCATATAGCCATGATACGAAGTTACAACAAGCATAGTCCGAATAGAACTGGGCTCAGCCTTACAGGGACATTCCCTCTAGGTAAGACAGACTAGGTTCATAACCTGGTTGTCACTGATGGAATCTAATTCAGATATTATGGCTCCTGGCCATATCTCTCAATCTTGCCTTTCAAACATTCTTTCATAAGTCGTGAGATATTCATTCTTCAAGATGGACATACCAAAGAGCCCTTTCAGCTTTAAGGTTATCCACAGACTTACTGTAACTTTTGTTTGCACTGAGCAGTGTTATACACCTCATCGCTATATCGGCGCGCTCCCTTTCATGTTTCAATGGTTGAATGTATCTTTGTGGTTCTCAAACTCTTTTGAGATCTTATTCACTCCCACTGTTTCTTTTGGAAGAAACACTTCCTTTAGAAGACAGCATGTTTGGAGACAAACATTTTGCTCTCAATGGACAAGTAAATAATATCCAGCGTATTTGCTAAGATATTCCACAAAGTTGCATATGTCGTACTAGGCTCCAAGCCTTTCTGACTTTGCCTATGACAACTTCAAATCATCGGTTAAAATAGATTCGACATTATCCTCTTCCATATCTAATATGGAATTTATTCAACCTTTATTCTTTGGAACTCGGTTAAGTATAATGGCACTATCCCGAAACGGGTAAGGGATACTTCGCATGGCTTGCATCACACTTTTATCATATAAAGTGTTGTTTCTATTTTGGGAACACAATCTAATTGCGTATCTCAATGATGGTATCCTTCAAGGGAGAATCTTATTCCTTTTTAGACGACTTCTGAAACACCCTTCAGGTATTAATTACTTCAATCCAATTGAAGATTAATTCCTAAGTAGCTCATCAATCTCATATTCGTACAAGCTTGAACTTTTCAGGCTTTCCGAATTATGCACTTCACTGAGTACACTTGACTATTTCTAAAAATAGTCGTTGAGACTAATAAACAATTATTTGTGGCATTAATTGTCACAAGCCAACAAACACCGGTATGTTTAGGCTTTAGACAATTTTTCTAGAATTTATAACCTTTTCATAAAAGGGTATTTTAGTCATCTTTAGGTAAGATACGCATCGCCCACATGATTCATAATCACATGGTTCAGACATCATCTAAATGATATTTGATTATACATTTCTCCTCCAGAGAGTCGACATCTAGAACAACTACAAATATCAAGGATAACAACCATACAAATATTTAGTTGAGGTTTCATCACACATATCAACTATATAGTGACATCAATCTAGTATGTTAGATTCAGTGACCTTTCAACTTTATCGGAATAACATTTATTCTTTACAATTGAATATGTCTACTAAATCCTTACAAATAACTGAAAGTATGTTCTTCATAAGAACCGGAACATAATAACATTTATTTAGTTCCCTTATCAGTTTACTAGATTCAGAATATGGTAAGTGTTACAACGTTTGTTTCACCTTCCATATCTGTATTCAATCTTTCTAATTTAATCACACTCGTAAGGTATCGTATATCTTAGAGTTGACTTTGAACTTAGATAGATTTATCTCAACTCATTTGCCTAGAATAGAAACTCCTATAAGTTCTCTATTTAAGCACATGCCCTAACTTTCCCTTTTAATCCTTTAAGCACTTGAAAAATGTTTCTTATTGTAGTCTTCATAAGACTTAAGAAAGATCACAAGAGTCATGTCCTTAATTTCCTTTCATAAAGAAAATCTAAAGTTTATTAAATAGTTTATTTAACCTTCTGAATCGTATTCAAAACATTGACTATTTAATTAACCTTTAAGCAATGATAGAATTAAGTCGGTACTTAAATCTTACAATTTTGAAAACAACTTTCCCAAAATTCGATGTGGTCATTTTTATTCAACGTTTGAATTAATTGTCATCGTATGACAGAATGATCATCTTGGATCGTATCCAATATATGACTAATTCGTTGAAACTTATTTCAATAGATTTAATCATATCATGAGCTTCCAATTTCATTAATAATTAAAGTCTCGGAGCACTGCATCAATTATGTAATCTCCTTGTCTCTAACTACTATAACGGGTTTGCACATGTCATTGCTTATTTTAAAAGGATTAAAATTACTTAACCATATTTGAGAACGTTTCTCAAAATTAACAGTCATAATTTGGTTTTACTAATCGAAAATTAAACAAAAATATAAATTTTGCTAAAACTACAACATAAAAATGAAAATAAATGAGTGTTGTTGTTTATACACGCAAAATCAAAAATGGTCTTTTAGTTTATGATTTTGCTCCCACTAGTCAACTACTCCTAATTGACTTTCAAGAATTATTAATTTCTTTAGTGGACAAGATCCCACTAAACTACCGCGACAACCGCTTTGGCTGGTGGGCCGAAAATAATCTAATAGGTAGACAACAACCCTTTGTCAATCGTATCTTATATGACTCTTGTTGTTTGACTAGTCAACTCTTTGACAATTTTCATCTTATGAAGTAGTCAAACCCTTGCCTCTAAAATCCAAACGACCCCGCTTTGGCTGGTGGACGAAAGAATTTTTAGTCAAGTCATAACCCCAATATTCATGAGATATCATACGATCATATCTCAATAATGACGATATACCCGAGGTAGGTCGACCCCCTGCTTTGGCTGATGAGTTGGATCCGAACAAGGGCTCTTCACAGTCATTATAATATGGGGAGGCAATTTCAACTTGATTCTTTTGAGGTGGAAGTATTTATGTAAATTAATTCACTTAATTAATTTTAATTATGGTCTCATCAAGTATATCTATCTCTATAGACATACATCCTACACATTCATCTAGATCATGCCTAGTCATGCATCTATCGTATCATATAAAATAAATACAAGCACAAAATAAATAAATGCGTAAAGTAACCGGTATATTCATGGACTTTTCCTATGTGCGGTTTCGAATACAAACTGACGAAACAGCGGGTCACAATCTAAGGGTAGCTGCAACCGCCAATAGGATCTTTAATGCGTCATTCTCCAATGGGATCTTTATTCTTCTTTCTTTGGTCTCCATCTTCTGCTCCATTCTTATTACATTTAATTCTATCTAATAAAATAAATACACCCGCCGCACACGGGGGCCGGCGAGCTTACGGGAATGGGATAAATGCAGGAAAAAAAAAACTAGGTCACGTTCTTCATAACGGCCTAGGACAATTTTTAAAACCAACAGAAAATTTAAATCATTCACATCTATCCTATCGGTCGAGTCCATGATCAATCGGGGTCCATATAATCATATTATATCTACTATATCTAATCCATACAATAACATCTTATGAAAAAGATAAAATTAAAAATTAACTACTTGCGTCTTAATTAATCAATTAACATTTAATCTATTAAATAATTTTATCCAATCAATTAACTAATTAACATTTAATTAATTAAATGATTTTCATCGAAATAAAATTAACGATTAATTTTAAACCGATTTTAATTTTAATTTTAATTAATTAGAACTATTCGAAAATAAATAAAAATTAAAATTATTTCTCTTTTGTTTCTTTCCTTTTGATTCGTAATCAAAAGGGATGCCTTTGGTTTCCTAAACCAAATTTGGCTTAGGTCTCGACACTTTCCAAAATCAAAATTTTGGAAGTGGCCTAGGCCTAGGCCTTTTACAAATCAAATATTTGAAAAAGGGCATAGGCTTATTCCAAATCAAATATTTGGAAAGGCCAAATAATTTTGGTTTAGGCGCAGCCACTTTCCAAAATCAAAATTTTGGAAGCCAGCTTGGCTCAGCCTTTTCCCAAATCAAATATTTGGAAAGGGCCTAGGCCTATTCCAAACAAAGTTTGGAAAAGCCATTATTATTTTAATATCATGTGGCATCCCAATAGCCCAAACTATTTGAACCATTGGTTAGCCACATGACACAACTAAACAAAGAAGATATAAATCGCAACTATGAACCATATTGAATCACAAAATACACAAAACAAAAGTTTGGAGATCCGCCAGCATTGACCGGTCAACCGATTGCCGGCAGCAGGCTGCCCTGCCGCCGCCGCCGCCGCCGCCGTTGGGGTGGTGCCGCCGCCAGTCGGCCGAGCACCACCAGATCTCATGTTTTTTTTTCTTTTCGTGTATCAATTTTGTAAATCAAAAAAATCTTTCATCTTTTAATTACGCGATTTAAACGATAAAATTAACTACGCAATTTAACATGCTTATTGCTTAAGCTCGAAGCTCTCCGATACCACTTTGTTAGAAATCTACGAGGAACGCAATGAATTCAAAATTTTGATTTCCTTATACCCAAGATCGACTTCGTTTAAGCAATAAACAAATAAGTAATAGACGGTGGTTACATTGGTTGATCTATAAGATCGACGCTTTGACCGTCTCAGGAGAGTAGTTCTGCATAGAGCCGCCCAAGTGTTCGGCCTCTACCGCTAGTCCACACGAACAGCCCGCCGGAATCCAATCATCGATTGCTATTGGAAAACTCCGGTTGCTAGACCGGCCTTTTTCCCCTCTCTCAAACTCTCTGTAGGATGCTTTCTATTTTACACAAGAACTATTAGCTCTTGGAATTATGATGTACAAAAGAGCTTGACACCCACCTCTTATTTATAGTAGAAGGTGGCGCCACTTCAAAGTGTGGAGGAGAAGAAACTTTTTTCCAATAAAATAAGGAAAATATATTTGATTGATTTATCTCATTTATTATAATATCTTATATTAAATAAATCTAGGATATTGTCAATATCTTATATTGAATATTTCCAAGATATTGTCAAAATCTAATATTGACTATATTTATTATATTACAATAAATCAATTTACACATGTATATATATCACATATATAATACACAAATAAATCTATATATATATATATATATATATATATATATATATATATATATATATATATATATATATATATATATATATATATACATAGTAGTGCGCATGCTAATAGTATATATATATATATATATATATATATATATATATATATACATAGTGGTGCGCATGCTAATAACTAATTTGCATCAGTGCCACACGCTACATATATATTATTTATATATATATATATATATATATATATATATATATATATATATATATTAATATCTAATATTAATATTTGGTAATACCATTAATTAAATTGCACAATCCAAGTGTATCTTATACACACACAAATTGCGCCACCTTAGCCAATAAATTGGCATCTGAAATATTCTTTAATTAATATAACACTATTAATATCTTGTATTTAATTTATTCATAATAAATAAATACCACCATATTAATTTACCACTATAACCTTTATAGTCTCGAGATAAACTTTCCTTATTTGGTTATCATCTATAACCACATTTTAATCCGGCTAGATGTTCTTATGTGTGTGACCCGATAGGCTTCCGAATATGTTGGCCGTAGACACAAAGTGAAAATTACGAAAATGCCCTTCATGCCCAACGATCACGGGATAGCATCTAGCAACACACCATGACCCCCAATCATCGGAAGAGTCAAATGCAATGACTACTACCTTTCATGTGAAACAGTTACCGTGTAACTTACAATCCTATCGCTGTAATAATATCCATACGGTCGTACGTCGAGTGTCAAAACATCAACGACCGTATCTTATAATCTGGATATCATTCTCTCTCGAAGTAACTCATTTACTCCTACTAATTTGCAATGATTCACGAGAGTAAGACATTCCTTATAAGAAGGTCATTTCGGATATTCGATCCCAATCATAGGATACGCGATTCCCGCATTTCCACCAATCATGTATACTCCGCGTGCTTCAAAGATCATACCCAATCACTACCGCATGATCACCCCGTGGCTAGGGGAAACCTCAATAGTGTCAAAGCATGACAATCCACACCGTGATGCCATGAAGACTCCGGTCTTAAGGATAATTACACAACCGTCACATAGTGTGACACTTATCCGTGTAAGTGGGTCGATCCTAACGTGACGCATTCTCTAATACACGTCCCACACCCAAGTGTCTCTACACTTCGATAGACGAGATCTATCCCTACCCTTAAAGACGAAGACATCTAATACGTGCTAGCATGTTTATACTATCAATGCCCGGTTTAATAGTACATCGCCTGTAGAGACATTTAAGTATCAAACTCATTAAAGTGATTAGAGATCTCATCAACCATAATCGCCTATCATGGTTTCTCTATCACGATTTAATACTAAGGGCGTTATCATATAACAATTCATAATTGGTTCTTTAAAAAACATATATATGACAAATGAAAAGCCATTTAATATATGTACAAACATAAAGAAATAGTAGAAATGATCCGACCCGGTCGGATCCGGTCCAACCCGATTGGGTTTATGACACTATTCCAACAGGAAATGCATCAATGACCTCAGTGAAAGGAGATACAAGCCTAAACTCATCGTGCTTAGGCTTAAGAATAGCATCTAACTCCGCCTTGGCGTTATCACCACCTGGGTGAGTCACTACCACTCTAATGCTAGATTCGCTTCCTGCTTTCTCTTTTTAGCGATTTGAAGCAGAGTAGGTGCTTCAGAAATATCATTGTCCTGATTTCTCGCTTTCAAAACTGCCTCAAATATGGCTTTTATCTCTTCTCCTTTGAGATTTGCCAAGTTTTCTACCAACATTTGTTTAACTGCGTCTGGGTTACTTGTCTGTCCTTCTTCAAGAATTCTCTTTCCAGTATCTTGATCGTTTCGATCTAGGCTTTTTTCTCCGGTTTTTTCTTTCTCGGGTTGATTTTGTTGCTTCTTTGAATATCCTTGATTTCTTGCCTTTTTTTTAACAATCACTCACTAACTAGAATTAACCCTCCTTCTAGCGCCAAATGATGTAGTTCGAATATTACAATCGGGTAATTGGGTAATTCTAATTAGGAAAACAATATAAGAACAAAGAGACTTGTGTATAATTTTGGACTGAGCTCCTTGAGAGAGCTGCCTACGTATCCAATTTATCGAATAAACTGGAATCAAGTCCCCCTCGTAGTTCACGGTGTTCTTTATATAGTAGTGGATCGTGAATCTCTTCCTGGACGTGCTGGGAAGTTATTATCGATTATCTTCTGGACGTGGGGTCTACCCAGGTCCGTAAGCTGTTGAGACGTTGTTGACCCGGTCTTCACCACGTTCAGCCTATTATTCTCGTCGAGAAACCTTCCAGTCGTAATACATTGAGTCTGCTCTCGACTATTCTCGCCCAAATGTCTTGATCTGCGTCGTGCTTGGTGGTCTAGCTTGACTGGCTCATTTATCTTTATTATCTAACTTTCATACTGGGCCCGGCCCAATTACGAATAATCCGACCCAGTGGGCCTACATACATCATCGGCCTTTTATCCCAAGGTGAAGATTTGTTAGTGTTGGTGGGCCAAAAGCCCTCAATCACTTTTTTGTTTGTTTTTCCTAACATTTTCTTTTCAACGTTAGTGGAGTTCAAAAGTCTGAATTCGTTTTTTTTCAAATTATCAAGCAGAATTCACAGGTACACATATATATACGGTTCAAACATCCCTTCACTTTTTAGGAAATACTCACTTTTTAGGATAAATGTACATTGTATAGAAACCTTTTCTTTCATCATTAGTAAAAAACTCGTTTCTTAAACAAAATGAATGTTAAATTGAATAGAAATAATTTTTGTTTGTTTTTTTAGCGGATCTTCAAAAAAAAAGGGTTTGTATCTGGGTGCGGCCGATCTCCTGTGCAGTATGGCGAGTGGGATCGACTTGGAAAATGGAAAGATTTGAACAAGTTATACCTTTCGTCACCACTTTGTAACAACGTATTGGGCCCGAATACGCGGGCCCCTTAGGAATTCTCTCTTTTGAGAATTGGAGGACTTTTGGTTGGGCAGATTCAAAAAAAAGAGAGACTTTGTTTAAGCGGTCATCTTATTCATTCATGTGGCAACCAAAAGGTCCAAAAAAAACAATGTTAGAAAACATCCAAGCTCCACAAGGAGAAGAAAACACTATAGAAGTATGCACAAAAAATAGCTACTCAAAATCCCGTCAAGTGAGTCGCAAGTTCTACACCCTTTCTCTCACCTGAGATGCCAACACAAAGGCCGGGGGCCTCTCCTCCTCTGAATAGAAATCAATTTTACTTACTGAAAAGATTTAGGATATATATATATATATATATATATATATATATATATATATATATATATATATATATATTCACTTTTAGGATAAATGTTAAACCTTTTCTTTCATCATTAATAAAAGGCTCTTTTATTAAACAAAAATAATAATGTTAAATTAAACAGAAATCAATTTTATTAACAGAAAAGGGAAAGTCCAGCCGAATGCTAGATAGATATATAGATATTACAAGTGATCACCCTATTAAAAACATCAACCAAAGACAGAGGTCTCTTCTTTAATTGTGAATGAAACATGCCCTGTTATATATTGATGATGCTGAATAATGCACCACCGATAAATTAGGGCCACGTGTAATCTAAGGATGAGCTGTAAAGGAATCGAACGGCTATAACTGTGTAAAAGATGATGCTTTTGGTGTTTTATGGCTGAGTCCAAGAATGTATCTTGGATTGCCTACGTATCCTGTGTGAATGTCGAGGAATCAAGCCTTACGTAGTTCCTGGAATGATGTATTTATAGGCACATGTCCTTCTTCTGCCCTAAACTTGGAGCAGTTTGGTCTATTGACAGAAATACCCTTAAATGGGCCTTGCCCCCTTGCCCAAGTAACATGTTGGGCGGTGAGCCCTGGTGTCTAGACGGGAGGTCTTGGTATCGACTCGATGCATGCCGACGTGAGCGATCGACGTAGGACACTTGCAGAATCTGACGGTAGTTATAGTCTTCACTGGTGTGTCTCGAACTCGATCCGATGTGGATGATCCTCATAGACTTTTCCACATGTCCGCTGGACCACTCAGATTATTCCACGTGGAGGGGTGAAATCCCGTATCGTCATAAGCCTCCCAGATCGGAGGGAAGCTCATCTCGAATGCTGAGGTCGGATCTGAAAATTTGAATAATCTTTTCGACATGCGATCCTCTTTAGGCGGGAATACAGCTGTCCTTTCTAGCCAATGTAGGCTGTCGTGGGATGATGTCACGCTGTTCTAGCATTAATGAGTGAGAGAAACGAAGCGTTTTATCAGCCCACTAACCTTGATTCTCGCGTTACATATCTTATAACTGCTCCCAAATCGCCCTTTCAAATCATTTTAGAGATTTTACAAGCATAAAAGGGGAGTCCAAGACTTAGAAGCCTCTTATTCGCCATTTTTCCTCTGCCTTGTCAGAAAATCACAAGTAAGCCCTTAACTGCCCAAATTTTGCTCAGATTTTTCCTTTTTGCATTTATTTCTTGCATATTTTCTTACTTCCATGTCTAGTAGTGAGAGTGGTTCTCAGAATAGGGAAGAGATTGTTGTGATAGAAGAAGAATCGGCGGAGGAGACGGTTTCTGAGATACCAACTGCTTCTGGTGAAAAAGTCGCTGGAGAAGAAGAAAAAGAGAGGGGAGAAGAAGAATCGTCCTCTCGACCTGCCGCTAAGCGTCAAACTAGGATGAAAGGCCAGGGGCCATATGGTTGCATATTCAGTCTCTCTGAAGAAAAGGCTAAAACCATTTGTCTTCGATATGGCATTCCCTATTCATCTGAACACGTCAAAGTTTCACACGGTCAATTTCAGTTCGCCTGTGACCCTCCCCCTGGGTTCTACGCCATTTACGAGGCGCAGTTGAAGGAGGGACTTTGGTTTCCTTTCGATCCGTCCCTCATTGCAGTCCTCCAACACTACCAGATCTGTGTTACCCAGCTTGCTCCCAATGGGGTTAGGAGTGTAATGGGTTTTGTGCTGGCGTGTCGAATTGCCAAAATTGAGTTCTCAGTCTGGCTGTTCCGGCAGTATTACGCAATTCAAGGCTTACAAGACGCCGGATGGTATACTTTCCAGAGGCGCCCTTTGGTATCAGAGTTTGTGAGGAAGGTGACCTCGTCTCAGGGCGAGTGGAAACCGCATTTCTTCTTTATCCGACATGGGTTGGTGGATATTGACATCCATACTTGGTATAAAAGGCCGCAGAAATGGTATGATTGGCTCGACTCGGGTGTCCCCAATAGGTGCGGGATTATCGAGAGCGTTCATCCCGACGTCGCGACTCGAAATCTGCATTCCCTGTATCCTTTTGCTGACATCGAGACGGCAGGACCGGGCGCCTATCTGGAACTTGATGAGGACGTTCGAGTTTTGCGTAGGATACTTCTTCGTTCTGTCGAACCGTTATACTTGTACTTTCCTTTTTCAAGACAAACTAAGGTTTTTAATGATATACTAATGCTGATTTATCCCTGTTTGCAGTTGAACACTTTTCAAAGCTTGAGGCATTAGGTAAGATGCCTGACCCTAAGAAGACGGACCCCAAGAAAATTCAAGGATTGGCCGGTATCAGGTCGAAGAAGCCGGCGTCTGGTGCTACATTTGGGGGACCGAAGGGGTCGACCCGATCTTCTACCCCTATATCGACATCTGAGATTCTAAGAGGTCAACCCGACAAGGCTAGGGTGGCAGAGCAGACTGAAGGAGACCTCGTATCGAGGAAGCACCAGAAGACAACTGAGGTGCGGCATGGGGTCGGGAATGAGACCCGCAACCTTGCCCCACCAAACTCCACCGATCCGATCCCTGGGATGAGCGTGGCAGAGATGGAGGCCATGACTCTGGAGGAGTTGCATGACTTCATTATGAAGGTCCATCGAGCTGTGAGTCTTCTTTTATTTTCCTTGTAGTTTCATGATTTGTTGTCTGTTTTTGACGATAATGGTGTTCTTCTTTGTAGACTCGACTCACTACTAAAGTATCTTTGAATAGAATCGTGTATCCCTTGGCAGCTTTGGTGGAGCAGAAAGAGACTATCGCTAAACTGACCTCCGACCTCGAGAAGCTGAAGGCCAAGGTCAACAAGTTGGATGATCGACGCATGAAGCTGGAGTCCGATCTGTCTAAAGCGCAAAAGGACATATCCGACAGGGAAGCTGAGCTAGCGGTGGTGAAGTCGGAGTTGGACCAAACTAGAGCCGAGCTGGCCGCATCTACTAAGGCTCGAGATGATCTTCAACTTGAGGTTGATAGCTTCATGACTCGCTTAGAAGCGGCTAAAAAGGACTTCTTGACGTCGGAGGAGTTCGATAATGACTTGGCGCTACTGATGACTCAGGCCATGAAGGGGGGATTTTCGAACGCGTTGGATCAAGTCAAGATGGTCATCCCGGACTTTGAGGTTAAAAGCATCGAGAAGGCATACCTGTATGACCCAGAGGCCATCCCCCGATATGGTCGATACATCACCGACTTCAAGGCTGGCGTGTCTCTTTATGACAAGTATGTGGTCCCTGCTCTGGAGGGAGATGGAGCGGAGAACGACGAGTTGGAAGAACAGGCCGACCCCAATGCCTCCACCTCAAATCAGCCAGTTGCTTGATGATTCTCTCTTTGCTGCCACAGTTTTTATTGATCTGTTATTGAACTCTTTAATTCGATCTGGTTGTATAATTTTGACATTTTTATTTGTCTCGACGTGTATTTCTCCGATTCGACATCGTAGACTTTGTGACTTTTTAATTTTCATTTTGCGATTTTTCAATTTAAATCTATGCTTTTCCATTGAATGTCTTTTGTCTTTTATTGACCATTTGTCTAGGGTGTAGTCCTTTAGACTTAATTCCCTTGCAGACGTTGCCTTATGGGGTGCAGTCCTTTGAACTTAATTCCCATGTGGCCCCTCGAAGTGTGGCATGAGTTCATGACTCATGGTACACTTGGGTACGAGTCGATCTAGCACTGTACTGCCTTATTGGCTTGACTTGGCTGATCGGAGCTCGATTCGACTATCTTGCCTTGTCAGGCTTATAAGGACATCAAATTATGAAATCCTTACTTGACTATCGCACATCGTGGTGCTTATGATCTGGTCGAGTTAGGTATCCATCATGGGATCTTCCGACCGCCCCGCATCGGGGCTTATTTGAAGGTCGGGAGTGATTTTAGCTCTGTCAGTGACTTGGCTTTATTCACTATTTTGTTCTAACTCCATCGTGTCGATGGGTCGTAGCTCGAAAGTGATATAAGCATTGTCAGTGACTTGGCTTTATTCACTATGTTGTCGGATTTTGGTGTCGAGGTCGAATTTTTGCGCTTTTTCTTCTGCTCCCCTTTTATTTTTGACATGGGCTTGTAAATTCAGCATAATTAAAAAAAAAAGAAAATTGGTCGAATATAGAACGTTGAAATCAAATGTCATATCGACTTGTTACAGACAATTAGGAAGTTGTAAATGTCGTAAAGTGAATGCAATTTAAACAAAGTATTTTCTCAGGTTGGTAGCGTGCCAAGTTCGAGGTACCGTGCTTTCATCCGACCTACCCAATTGATACGATCCTTTAGGGTGCACCTTCAAAATTTTATATGGACCTTCCCAATTCGGCTCGAGCTTGCCTATTGGGTCCTGTCTGCTGGCTTCATTCTTCCTCAGCACGAGATCCCCCACTTGGAAGTATTTATACTTCACCCTCGCATTATAATACTGTGAGATCTTTCATTTATATTTGGCCATTCGATACGCTGCAACCTCTCTCTTTTCTTCGATATTATCCTTCTCTTGGAGCAGATCAGTGGCGTTTGTCTCAACATTATATGCCAAAACTCGAGGTGAAGATAGTCCGATCTCTGCAGGTATCACTGCTTCGCACCCATAAGCCATGGCAAAGGGAGTTTCTTGTGTGGCCGAATTGGGTGCTGTTCGATATGACCATAGAATACTTGGTAACTGAGCTGCCCAATCCCGACCTTCGTCTTCTAGCCGCTTTTTCAAACCGAACTTGATCTGCCTGTTAGTCTGCTCGACCTGACCATTGGACTGATATCGGGCCACTGATGTGGTTCGATGTTCGATCTTAAATTCCTTGAGCCAATCCTGCACTCGGTCGTCTAGAAATTGAGTCCCATTATCTGATATCAGATACTTTGGAATTCCATACCTGCACAAAACATTCTCCCATAGAAAATTTTTAATGGTCTGAGCCCTGATGTCGGTAAGAGCTTTGGCTTCGACCCACTTTGTGAAATAATCGACCGCGACCACAACATACTTGAAATTACCCGGAGCTCGAGGTAGTGGCCCGACTATATCGACCCCCCATTCATCAAACGGCCATACCGATTCGATGGCATTCATCTCATGTGCCTGTTGGTGTGTCACCACATCATGCACCTGGCAAGCCCTGCATCTCATCACCAATCGATTGGCGTCCTTTTGCATTGAGGGCCAAAAATAGCCTGCTAGTTTACATTTTCTCGCCAACATTCGAGCTCCTCAATGGTTACCACAAACCCCTCGATGTATCTCTTCAAGTAGATAAGCCCCCTCGTCTTCCGATGCGCATCGCATCCAATGTGTTACAAACGATTTTCGATAAAGGACATAGTCAAATAAGGCATACCTGGAGGCTTGTAGTCGGATCTTTCTGGCTTGAGACTTGTCAGAAGGGAGAATTCCATCTTTCAAGTACAGAGCTATCGGGTCCATCCACGTCGATCCCTGAACCACTGGTTGCACATCGACTTCATTGTAACTCTGCTCTGCCAACATTTCCACCAGAACTTTATTCTTCGATTTGAAATTCGACGCGAGTTTAGACAACGCGTCGGCCCTCTTGTTCTCACTTCGTGGCACTTTCTCGATGCGAACTATTTGAATTTCGACATTAACCCCTGAACAACTTTCAGATAATTCTTCATTGATTCTTCCTGAGCTTCATACTCACCTCGTATATGATTTACTACAAGCTGAGAGTCGCTGTATACCAAAAGATTCTCGACCCCCAACTTCGATGCTAGCTTCAAACCCGTGATCATGGCCTCACACTCGGCTTCGTTGTTCGTGGCTTTGAACTCAAATCGGAGAGCATATGGGAACTCTTCCCCTTTCGGGCTAACCAGCAGTAAACCAGCTCCAGCTCCTTCTTTACTCGAGGCACCATTGACGTGGATGGTCCATTGTTCTTCTGATGACTGCTTTTCTTGCTCCAATTGAATCGATAACCCTTCGGCTAGGAAGTCTGCTAGAGCCTGACCCTTGATAGAGGTACGTGGTAAAAACTCGATATCATACTCTGCTAGCTCGACAACCCACTTTGCTAACCGACCCGATGTCTCGGGTTTTGTCAGAATTTGCTTCAAAGGCTGGTCAGTGACCACCGCAATAGGGTGTGCTTGAAAATACGGCTTCAATTTCCTTGATGCATGAACCAGACCTAATGCCAATTTTTCAGCAGGTGTATATCTGATCTCGGCTCCATGCAATGCCTCTGCGCTGATATCGACAAGAAACGATTGAGGGCCGCCATCCGACCCATCAATCGTTGTACTTCCTTTACGTTACGAGGTGCGGACATGTTTTTCAGAGCTTCGATCTTATCTGGATTAGCACGAATCCCATCTCTTGATATCATATAGCCTAAGAATTTTCCGGATCGAACCCCGAAAGTGCACTTCTTCAAGTTGAGCTTCATTTTCCCGACCATTTCGCACCTCGACTCGAAAACTCTCTCGACATCGTCAATAAAGCTGTCCCATGGACTTGCTCTTGATCAACAAATCGTCCACATAAACCTCCATGTTCCGACCTTCAGTCCCTTGATAATTTTGTTGACTGTCCGCTGATAGGTGGCCCCTGCGTTTTTCAAGCCAAACGGCATTGTCACAAAACAAAACGTTCCAAACTCTGTTATAAATGCGGTTTTCTCCGAGTCTCGAGGGTCCATGAATATCTAGTAGTACCCCATATATGCATCGAGAAAACCAAACACCTCGAAGCCCAGAGTCGAGTCGACTAACTGATCGATCTTCGGGAGCGGATACGAATCCTTGGGGCATGCTTTGTTAAGATCTATAAAATCTACGAACATTCGCCAGCTCCCATCTGGATTTTTAACTAACACATGGTTGGCTAACCAATCTGGGTAGAATACTTCTTTGACAATCCCAGCTATCAACAACTTGTCAACCGCTTTCCTTACCGCTTCTTTCCTTTCAGGAGCAAGGTTCATCTTCTTTTGCCGTATCGGCTTCTTTTTTGGATCGACATTGAGCTGATGCATCACAATATCTGCCGATAGGCCTGGCATGTCGTCCGCTTTCCACGCGAACACGTCTCGATACTCGACCAGGAGGTCGACCAAGGCTTTCATGTCGGGGTGTGACAACCACTTCCCGATCTGAACCCCTTGACCCCCCTCTTCCTTCCAGACACAGATCTCTTCTGTCAGGTCGACAGAGACCCAGCTTCGATCCTCCTCTTCTTCCGGTATTACTTCCTCAACCAACACTTGTCCAACTCCTTTCCCTTTGATTGTGACCAAGCTACAATTCCTGGCCACTTCGATGTCTCCTTTTACCTCATGGGTTCCATACCAGGTGGGGAACTTCATGCTGTTGTGGAATGTTGAGATGATGGCTCTGAGATCGTATAAAGCTTGTCGGCCTAATATCACGTTATATCCCGATGGGGCCTTAACTACGACATAGGTCATCTCCATGGTCCGGCCTTTTTCTCCGTCTCCGACTGTTGTCGATAAATTGATCGAACCGACAGGGTGAATAGCTTGTCCTGTGAATCCAAATAGAGGGGTATATAATGGCATAATATCTTTATCTTTCAACCTCATGGCTTTGAAAGCCGAGTAGTAAAGGATGTTAACGGCGCTTCCACTGTCGACGCAGACTCTCTTCACCCGACCTCGACTTATTACCGCTTCTATTACCAACCCTTCGTTGTGGCTGTGCGAACGCGGGATATCATCTTTGGGTCCATACCCCACTTCTGTTGTGAACCTCAATCTCTTCGACTCTTTCGATCGGTCCAAAGGCTGTTGGCTAGACCCAAATCGATCAGACCCATGCTCTGCCACAATTGTGTTGACGTCGTATCCGACGCGGTTATCCCCGTGAGGGTATCGATTCAAATCTTCCCGACGATCATCCCGTCGGTTGTCCCTGTAGGTCGGCTCAGTTGATCTATCCCGACGCGGCGATCGATCCTTCTTTCCATTATAACTCTTTCTTTTATACTCACGATGACCCTTGGGCTCGTCCTTTTCAGATCTGTCGATCACTTCATCCAATCGACCCTCTTGAATACAGGCGTCGATATCTCTTTTCAAATCAAAACATTCCTCTGTGTCATGCCCCACATCTCTGTGATAATCACAATACTTGTGGGTATTCTTTCTCTTCTCAGGGTCCTTGGACATTGGCTTGGGTGTTCGAGCGATATTCTTCTTAATCATAATAGCCAGCACTTCTCCACGTGATCGGTTCAGAGGGATAAAATCATGCTCTTTCAGGTTCCCTTTCTTTCCGAGGTGATCTGTGATTGGAGCTGTTAATCAATCAAACACGTTAAATTTCCCTTCATCATTTCGACCCTTTGGCTGTCCCTTGGACTGGCCTCGGGTGTCATTCCTCGAATTAAGGCCAAGTGAAATGGTGTGCGGACGCACTGCCTCTTCACCTTGGCAGAACTTATGAACTATGTTTACACATTCGTCCATATCATTTGGCATCTTCTTGGAGAGCTTTTCGTACAGCTTCATATTGCGCAGACCTCCAACAAAGGCATTAACCTGCAGCGCATCGCTGGCGTTATGCACTTTCATGGCCTCGAGGTTGAAACGCCTCATAAAATCAATGGTCGACTCCCCCTTCTCTTTCTTGATATTCATGAGGTGGGTAGCACTGAGATGGAACTTCTTGTTCCCAATGAAGGCATCTCGAAATTTCTGGCCTAGTTGTAAAAAACTTGAGATCGACCCGGGGCGCAGTTTATGGAACCACTCTCGAGCTCGACCTGTGAGCAACGTGTCGAAGGCACGACACTTCATGGCATCGTTAGCATTTCTCAACCTCATCAATGATATGTATCGGTACAAATGATCCTCCGGGTCTGTGGTTCCATCGTAGGGTTCCATCTTTGGTGGCTTAAATGACTCTGGCATCGTACATATCTCGATTTCTGGGCTAAAAGGCGACTCGAGCCATTCTGTTATCGGCTCTTTCCCTACGATACGGTTGAACTCATTTCGAATGCTCTCTTCGACCTGTTGCTGCTGCTTTTCATTTTCAGGACGCTTCCTAGTTATGCTGATTTCTACTTCATCCTCATGCTCCTCTCGAGGATTAACTGGCCTCTTTCCTTTAGCATTCTCACGCTCCTTTCGACCTAGAGGGTCTAACAGGAGCTCGTCTGGGGTATTACAAATTCCCTTACCTATGAATGCTGACGCCACCACTCTCTTCAGGGCGTCTTCATCTAAAGATGCCAAGTGGTCTGCCATGTCCTGTAACTGTTGTGGAAGCGGAGGTCTTGACTGCTCTGCAACTACAGGTACTGATCCGGTGGGTACCTTTTGAACTTGGACTCCCACGGGATCAATATCCGTGTGCTCTTCGATCTGCGGATTCTTACTGCTCGTCGGTTTCTTTCTTGCTGCTGGAGCCATTGCGATAACTTTTCCAACTCACCGGTAGAAGGCCCTCCTTCTAGCGCCAATTGATGATGCTGAATAATGCACCACCGATAAATCAGGGCCACGTGTAATCTAAGGATGAGCTGTAAAGGAATCGAACGGCTATAACTGTGTAAAAGATGATGCTTTTGGTGTTTTATGGCTGAGTCCAAGAATGTATCTTGGATTGCCTACGTATCCTGTGTGAATGTCCAGGAATCAAGCCTTACGTAGTTCCTGGAATGATGTATTTATAGGCACATGTCCTTCTTCTGCCCTAAACTTGGGGCGGTTTGGTCTATTCACATAAATACCCTTAAATGGGCCTTGCCCCCTTGCCCAAGTAACCTGTTGGGCGGTGAGCCCTGGTGTCTGGACGGGAGGTCTTGGTATCGACTCGATGCATGCCGACGTGGGCGATCGAGGTAGGACACTTGCAGAATCTGACGGTAGTTATAGTCTTCACTGGTGTGTCTCGAACTCGATCCGATGTGGATGATCCTCATAGACTTTTCCACATGTCCGCTGGACCACTCAGATTATTCTACGTGGAGGGGTGAAATCCCGTATCGTCATATATATAGAGAGAGAGATAGATTGGTAGATATTCGTGGATTTAGTCAAAGTACGTATATGATTAAGATTTTATATCAGCTAAGGCTCGAGGTGACATGCCTTACAGGCATCACAGCAGTCGTGGTTGCAGGCAGTCAAACCGAGGAAGATGAAGTCGCAATGACATGTACTGGAACACTGGTCACAGACGTCGAGCAATCTGCAGCTCAACAGAGGTGGTAAGTTGTTACAGTTAATTTCTAACAGACTTGATACTGCTGCAGACTTGATACTGCTGCAGAGTCAATTAGAACCGCCTCCTCATGATGATTTGAGTGAATGGAATCTTTATCTTCAGACGATTCAACCACTTCAACTGCCGCAACACATGAAAAATGGTGACCGGAGTTGTACAAAAGCGCTAAGATGATGACTCCAAGCAACAACACCGTGGCTTTTCCGATTATCATATATTTCTTTTTCTTTATGAGAAAATATATTGTTCTTGATTTCGAAACATGTGGTATCTATTGTATATAGATATATATATGCTAAAGGGTAACCTACCGGCTTTCAACTTGTCTTCTCTTAGGTAATTATTGTATGAAAGCCCCAAAAATTGGAATATGGACGGTATAGCCTATGATGAGTGATATATCTCAACAGTGTATCTAATGCACAAGACTGAATGCCGCATTTATTCAGAAATTGGAAAATCAGGTCGTGTCAGAACTGTGACATACAAATCAGGTCATGTCTTTTCTGACATGGAAAATAAGGTAAACGTAAGGATCCTTACGTTTAAACGTAGGGAACCTACGTCCAAACGTAAGGAAATTCAAACGTTGTAGTTAAATTAGGAAGCTAGTAGATTCAATTAAAGTGCATTTCTCTACGTTTAAACGTAGATTCAAACGTAGTGTTTCTATGTTTAAAGTGCATTTTTCTACGTTTGGAAGTGGTAGATGACAATTAAGGTTGTTGTATAGGTACTTGTTCAATATACACCACATTAACGAGCCATTTCTCTCATTCCTTCAAAGTTTTTCAAGTTAATCTCAATTTTTTAATCACTTCTTAATCTTTCAAGTCCATTTCTTCATCATTTTAGTGCTCAAATGGGTGAGTTTTTGCTATGTAACTTGTCTTAATTCAAGTGCTCAATGTGGTTATGTTATTTATATTGTAGTAATGATATATGTATTTAACCGAAATGTGTGTTTTGAGTACATTGTTTATGTAATGTTTTATACATCTAAGTAGTGTGTTTTAGAGTTTTCTTTGTGTTATTCTGTAGGGTTGAGTAGGGCTTAGTGTAAATATGTTTTGTTTCTATTTATGAGAAATTTGTTTATGTAGGGTTTGGAATTACTATATTGAATGTCTATAATGCATTTGAAGTTGTTATCAAAGTTGATATTGAATGAGTTAATAATGACTTGAATTTGATTTTTTTTAAACAGATAATCGCAACACTATGATTGTTGTCTCGTTCAACGGAAAATTTACGTATGATCCTCTCTATAACCGTTGGAATCATGTAACTGGATCGATGTTCTCATTATTTGTCCCAAAGAACATAAGATTGAATGCGTTATTGAATAAATTGAATGTGAGGCTTGGTATTAATCGGTCTGATTCATAGCTCGGCATAAAAGCTTTGTTTACTTATGGTATTGTGGGGAATATACCACCTGATGATATCTTAGACGACGAGACACTAAATGGTTACATCGAAGCGCCTCTGACAGTAAAAATGTAACTTTTTTGCGTGAATGCCACACCAGTAGAGGCAAACAATGAACCGATAACTGCGTTTTTTCGCATCAATTGGCTTGTTGAATTTCCTTACGTTTAAACATAAGAATCCTTACGTTCGGACATAAGGATCCTTACGCTTACCTTATTTTGCATGTCAGAAATGCATTATTTGATTTGCAAGTCAAATATCTGACACGACATGATTTTTCAATTTCTGGCATTTATTTGGTGAACAAAATGCCTTATTTCGCATGTCAGAAAACGCATCACCTGATTTGCAAGCCAAAGGTCTGACAAGACCTGATTTTTCAATTTCTGACATTTATTTGGTGAACAAAATGCCGCACTAATACTAATATTCAATGTGAGATTTTAGTCCCACGTACTTAGCATATATGGATTAAGAGAAACATTATGTTTTTGAATATTTATTCGTTTCATATTATAATGAGAAGCAAAGAGTTTTGGTTCAAACAACTTCACAATCCCATTGCATTTTAGGATGGAACAACAAGTTCTGGACAGGGGCGGACCCACGTGCCCTGGGGGGTCACGTGACCCCATTCGATTTTTATATAAAAAAAAAAATATTTGCAAAAAGACGTCGTTTTTGTGTTTTGATAAAAAAAATCCAATTTTAACCTAATTTTAATAAAAATTCCCTTTCCCTCCCATTATTCGCCCCATTCTGAGAATATGAACACCTAAAAGGAAAAAAGAATGGGAAGGGAACGCTGCCTGCCTCCTCCACTCCAGTCCTCCGAGTCCGAAGTCCGACCTCCACTCTCCATCTGTCCATCACCGTCTCTGTTCAGGCCGCCGCCGATTCACTACTTCAGCCTTCAGTGAGTTCAGTCCTCTTCTTCTCCAATCTCCGGTGCTGCTGCAGCCATCAATCGGTCCTCTTCTTCTCCGGTGCTCACTGCTCTTAAGTCTCAAGTCTCGACTCTCGAGTCTCGATCCATATTCCATTCCTCATTTAGGAATTAGGAAGGTAATAATTCCATTTGTTGTGTTGTTAATTGTTAATTGTTACTTGTTACCCTAATTTTTACACCCCCTGTGGCTGTTTGGTACTTGCGGCTGTGCTGTGTGACTGTGTCTATGTGGCTCTGTGTGACTGTGTTGTGTTACTAGTTTAATAATTTGATAAACTAGTAATTACTACAATATGTAGCTGATTGTTTATTTTTATTTTTATTTTCTTAACAGATTAATTGATATATCGAGTTATATGGACCGTTTTCTTAATAAACGAAGTCGGGTTGGTGAATTTGAGAAATTGTTCATGAGTTTGAGAATCCGGGGTGGGTGCATCTAGTGGGGTTAGTTCTCATAGTAGAGACAAATTGTTGATTTGAGTAGCCTCCTGCGCAGAGCCTTGAAAGGAAAAAAATATCTGAGTATCATCCGAATCAAATTGATGAAATTAGAAGAGCTTATATCTTAAAGGGACCTTGTCAACCCCATGATCATGAATTTCCTAAGACAAAGTATGAAACAAAAACTCGTCGATTTAATCCAATGTGGTTTAAAGAATATGCTAATTGGTTAGAATATAGCATTAAGGAAGACAAAGCATATTTCTTGTGTTGTTATTTGTTTAGAGGTGAATTTGGGAATCAAGGTAGTGGTGGCGCATTTGTAAGTGAAGGTTTTAATGCTTGGAATAAAAAAGAGAGGTTAGGCATCCATGTTGGTAATGAATCTAGTTCTCATAATTTTGCATTGAGGAAATGTGAGGATCTAAGGAGACAAGAGCATTCCATTGATGTTTCTTTTCATAAACATACAAATATTCAAAAACAGGAATATTTGGCTCGATTAAGTGCTACCATTGAAGTATGTAGAATTCATTACATCAAGGGTCGGCTTTTAAATGGTCATGATGAGTCCGAAGGTTCTTCAAATCAAGGAAATGTTCTTGAATTTCTTAAATACTCTGCTAATATAAGTGAGCATATCCGTAAAGTTGTCCTTGAAAATGCTCCAAAAAATCATCAAATGACATCTCCAAGTATTCAGAAAGACGTTATTAATTGGTTTGCTAAGGAGATACAACTTCGTATACTTGATGAGATGAAAGGTGATTTTTTTCATTGTTGGTGGGCGAGTCTAGTGATGTCTCGTGGAAAGAACAAATGGCTGTGATTTTTCGATTTGTTGGTATCATGTGAATGTAAAAGAGAGATTTATTAGTGTTACCCATGTGAAGGAGACATCGTCTTCGAATTTGAAATCTGCCATTGATAATTTATTTGCTGAGTTGGGCTTGAGTTTGATGACAATTCGTGGTCAAGGGTATGATGGGGCCAGTAATATGAAGGGTAGGTTCAATGGGTTGAAAACTTTGATTATGAGAGAAAACAAGTCTGCATATTATATTCACTGTTTTGCCCATCAACTTCAGTTGGCTCTTGTTGCCGTGGCTAAAAAACATCAAGATGTCGAATCATTTTTTTCTATGACATCCATGTTGACGAGTGTTGTCGGTGCATCTTGCAAGCGTAAAGATATGGTTCGAGAATTCCAAGCGAAAAATATATTGGAAGATATCAATAGTGGTTTGATTGAAACAGGATCAGGATTAAACCAAGTGGTAAGTCTGAAAAGGGCCGGAGATACACGTTGGGGATCTCATCACGATTCTTTGAAAGGGCCGGAGATACACGTTGGGCCGGAGATTCTTTGTTCTCTAGTGTTGTTGAGGTTCTAAAATTTGTTGAGTGTGATGCTCACGATACTCCAAAACAGAACCAAGCAAAAGGTTTGTTGATATATTTTGAATCCTTTGATTTTGTCTTCAATTTACAGTTGATGTTGAAAATTTTGATGATCACAAATGGGTTGTCAATAGCTTTGCAAAAAAAAGATCAAAACATTGTGAATGCTATGAGATTTGTTGAAATGACAAAGAAGCAATTGCAAGAGTTAAGAGATCATGGATGGGAGGATCTCTTAGGTAATATCACTGCTTTCTGTGATAAGCATGATATTGATTGTTTGGATATGAATGCTGAGTATGTTTTTTCAATCAATCGTCGGCGTAAAAGTAACTTCACTAATGATTTTCGTTATCGTGTGCAATGTTTTTATGCAATCGTGGATATGCAACTTTCGTAGATAAATGATCGATTCTAATCGAGATCAATTATGAGTTACTTTTTGTATTGCTAGTTTGAGTCCATTCGATAATTTTGCGGGGTTTGATGTAAAAAGGTTGATGAAGATGGCTGGGTTTTATCCTAATGACTTCTCTCCGTATGAATGTATGGTGTTAAGAACTCAACTGGATACATATATTATGGATGTGTCAATGGATGATGATTTAGTGACTTGAATGGGATTGGCGCCTATCAACATTGTTGGTGCAAACAAGAAAGCACGTGGGGTATAATTTGGTGTATCGGCTTTTGAGGCTAGCTTTGGTTTTGCCGGTAGCAACAGCAAGTGTGGAAAGAGGCTTCTCTGCAATAACCATTGTTAAGACACCGTTATGAATCGAATGGTGATGAATTGCTAAGCGATTGTCTTATTTGTGACATTGAAAAGGATTTGCTAAATAGTATTAGCACTCGATATCGTTATTGAACGATTTCAAAACATGAAAACTCGTAGGGACAATTGTAATTTATGGGCGATGTCACGGTTATTTTGTGCTTGATTTGAAACAGCTTTTAATTGGTTGGCTATATTTTGTAATTTTGTGTCATGATAAGTTGAAATTTATGACTATATATTGTACTTTTGAGCCAGGAACAATTATAATCCATCAACTATTTTTGTAATATTTGCCGGAAAAAAGTTTCAATTTGTCGGCTTTGTTTTTTTTTTTTTTAGGCTTGCGATATTTTTGTGACTCCACTGAACTTTCATCCTGGATCCGCCACTGGTTCTGGACAATTTTGAAATAAATTATTACGTTAGGAAGTAAAGAATTTTGCTTCCAACCAATTTCATAACCCCATAATTCCATTTAAAAATGCTTGAACAATCTAATGCGGGTCAAATGAGATAATCTTCTTTGAACACTAAGATGACCGGGAGCACGTGTATGTGGAAAGATATTGGGTGCACCGCACCCACTGACAAACTGTACATCTTTTATTTTTAAATTGAATTCATAATATGTGGTCCAGATTTGTTTACCGGTCAAAATTAGATGATGGTGGATATATCCCACAAAAACTTCCCCGTGTATGTATGTGTGTATATATTTGTATATCATTCACTTTGACTCAAATCCATGTTCAAGTTGTTTTTTCTTGCTTTTTCGTTTTCTGTTACACTTCCTATATGTACTGCTGCTGTTGTCATTGAACAATCTATGAAAGAATATTTTCTCCCTGCTATGTTTTTGCACATTTTCTATCTTTGTGTGATGATTTATAGAATTTAAATTGGAGGTTAGGTTTGCCTTTTATAGTTTCATTTCATTCCATTTCAATATAAATGATAATCTTCTTCTAAATAAATTAAAAAATAAACTCAAATCATTCTTCGGAGTGAAAAAGTGGTGAAAGTCTTTTCACACTACAAAAATTCTTAATACCCAACATTCTTGTTTCCTTTTTTACAATTTAAATTTATGCTTTTCTGCACTAATTGATTCTGGCTGAAATTTCAAATAGAATGTTAAAAATTTACCTAACCCAAATTTTAGTTAAAATTTCATTAGAATACTGTACTCCGTTCGTCCTGTAATATATGACATTTTAGCCTTTTGCTCTGTCTTATAATATAAGGTCTTCACACGTCCCAAGTGGATATTAAATGCACCGTTTTCATTTTCACATTAAACAATACAATATTATAAGTTACTCTCTAAGAACAATACAATATTTTGCCTTAAAATGTTAAAAATAATTCATTTATTAGTTTTTTAAACTGTGTGAAAAAGCCAACAACCCTTATACAATGGAACGGTGTGAAAAAGCCAACAACCCTTACACAATGAAATCTAAATACACTGAAGTGTTGTTTTTTAGATTGATGAAAATGATACAATCCTTTATATAAGAGATAAATTATACTTTAAGATTAAGACAAAACTACAACCAATTTATTTGATTATAAACAATAATGTAATGCCCCGTTCCCGGACACCGAGTGCTTATACGGAAAAGGAACGTTCGGCACGTATAAAATAAAATAAATTTCACTTTATATGTAAGCCACTACTACGTCATATCGAGTTAAGCAAACGAAGCAAAAGACTTGGGTAATTTTTTTTCAAACAACCCATAATAGAAACTCAATATCTAAAGATAGAAATGTAACATTTATTACATTGGGAAAATAAGTCAAACGAAAACCAAAACGTACGGAAAATCTCCAAACGTAATCTAAAAGAAATTATAAAATTCCAACCAACTCCAAGTCTCGAAATAATGAATAAAACATGATTAAATAAAACTCTTCAATTCTGGCGCCCTCGAACGTCGTCATCAAAGTCCTCCTCGAACTCCAGATTTACCTGTTCATATTCTCTCCCCCAAACACATAAATAAACAATGCATTTGAGGTAAGTACAAAGTACTCAATAAGAGGTAGAAGCTACAAATTAACTAAGGTTTATAAACAAGTGTTGTGATTAAGTGAATTATCTTTCTGAGACCAACTCAATCTAAGGTTCACTTCATGTCCATCAACATGTCATGATTAACTGTTTCTAACTTAGCTTATCTATGTTACATCCGCATTCTAGGGCACTACGCATAGTGCTGACCACCACGAGACATCTGGGTGCAACCTATTTGTGGATCACACTAATAGCCACGGGCTAGTCCCGATAGTATACGCATTCGGTGAAGTCCCTCTACTCCTAGTGCCCTCTAATAGCTAGCAAAGTTATCCTTCCACGAGTACCCTCTACTCCTGGTGCCTCTAGAAAGGCCAGCAATTTACTCATTTTATCCGAAAGCCTACACAATGCGATATAAACTTGTGCCTTACCAAGAATGACATAATGTTTAATCTTTTAGTTGCACAAGTATGTTTATTATTAATTATTAGCTATCCACCTAAGTGTTTTCAAGTAAGTTCCCTCACAAACTCAACTCTCTTTCCTAGACCTCTAGACACGGACAAGGCATAGCAATTACACGGACATAGATGAATACTAATTCATCAAAGCACAAGCTCTTTCATGCCCGTCCGACGGTCCCGAACTTCAACTCCCTTTAAGAGTACGTCCTGTGCCGGAACCAAACGCATCAGAAACTCAATAGGGGCTTGTATAAGTTTATTTAATGTTATTAGATCAAGGATTAACATTTAGGATTCATATCATAGCTAAAAAATCATCTTTTTCCCAAAAAATGAGGTCCAGTGCGCCCATACCGGGTTCAGTGCGCATGCACTAAGCCTCTATACGTAAAAATTTGAAAAATGCCCATCAGTCTTGCGCCAAGATCAGGTTTAATCTTATGCGCACCAACACTCTGTATGTAAAATTTAGCTTTCTGGTTCTCCAGTGCGTCCACACTGGACTTGGTGCGCACGCACCAAGCGCGGCAACTTCCAAAAACTCGATTTTTGACCTCTAATCGATCCCTAATCTTTTCCAAACTTGTCCAACATCATAATACTCAAGAAATAGCAGAAAAACATAGCTTTTATCTACCATTACAACTCTAAATCTTTAGGCAACATGAAGGTACGATTTCTAACATAAAACCATATCAAAACCTAACATAAACCCTAATAAACCGTAATCAACTTGTAGGAAGACCCTCTTACCTTTTAGCAAGATAAACCAACTTCAATCTCAAAAAAACTACAGCAAAACCTTGATCTTTCACACAACTACCTATATGATCAATCCCAAAAACGAGTTACAATTGATCAAAGCCTTGTAAAACGATCAAACTACGATTATACGAACAAAAGATGATCATGAATGACCAAGAACAGCCCTTAGGGGAGAAATCATACCTTAGCAAAAGCTTCAACTTTCTTGTGTTGAAACGATGCTCCTTTTAGGACGATTCTAACGCTCTACTCGAATATGAAAACGGTTGAGATTCGACTTAGAAAACGGAAGAAATCTCTCAGTCTTTTTTTTCCCAACTCTCACACGCATAAAAAAGAGATTAGGGGGAGGAAATTCTGATGCAGAAGGTTAGGGAAATTAATGGGGTTTATTTTTCCTAAAATAGGAAAATTCCCAATAATTGACCTAATCCATTATTTTCCTTAATCACCCTTACAAATCAGATTTTTCCCTTAAATTATATACATATAATTCGACATCTATATGTATATAATAACAAAATACTTAACTCCAAATAAAGAAGTTGGAAAAATAATATTTCATTTTCACAAAATGACACGTCTGTCATTTCCCGAAAATCGGAATATTACAAATAACATAGAAACCAATTTTATTTTGACATAACATCTTTATCTTTCTTTTGAATTCCAACTCTATCTCTAATTGTATTATCTTCAATTACTCCCATGACTATTTTAATTTATACATCACCTAATTTTTTTAGGTTAAATGTTAAATTCATGTAATTTAACATAATATCAATTTTATTTTAATTGTAAAAAGAAAAACCAGCACAGTGCCAGATATATAGGATACAGAGTACAATGTGCAAGTCCATAATCAAAACATCATATCCAAACACAGAAGACCTTTGTTTAATTGTGTTCTTCGTGGGTTTGCTCTGAAACATCATGGCCTAGTTAAAAGGATTAGAGAGTGACAGAACATGCTGGTACTCAAATTGTCGAAAAGATGGAACAATGACATGAAATGGAACACTGCTGAAAAAAGTCACACATGTCGAGCAATCTGCGGTTCAACAGAGATGGTATGTAACATCCCGACTTTTCAGAAAGGGTAAAATAGTAATTGGACATACCCACTACGACCTAATTATTGTTTATCCTATTTATTTAATTAAAAAGGATTTAAATAAAATGATTTAGTTATTGTATTAAGGAATTTAATTAAATATCTATTTAAGGAAAATAATCTCCAATGTCTTGTAATAATTTTGATACGCCACTTCTGAGAAAAAAAAAGTGAGGAATGGCGACTTAGAAGAAGAAACAGACGCAGAAGATGCCTGGAAAAGGGAGAACGTAAACTCCAATCGCAGGGCCATTCCGTTCATCGTTTCAAGATGCCGCAGTAGAGAAAAGTGATCACCGCGAAGAGACGTAACTTTGGAAAACAACATCTCCTTTTTTTCGTAAGTATTCAGATTAACCCTAGTTTTTGGTACGTATTCGTCGAGTTCGATTCTTCAAAAATTCATATCTTTCAATCCGTAGCTCTGTTTCGCAGCAATGAGTAGTCAAAACGATCGTCTTGGAGCGTAGATCATTCTAAAAATAGTTTCACAGCAAATAATCCAGGTAAGTTTCTGTTTCACAAACTTTTGTAGTTCGGATTTTGCAAGGAAAATAGGATTTTAGGGTTTCTTGTTGATCAAATAGGTTTTGGGGTTGAGGGTCAACAGTTGTTGCGGTTGCTTGACGTTTTGCTTTCGGTTTTACTGGCAATTAATGTAAGAGGCTCTTCCTAATGAATAATTATAGTTTTATTATGTTTAGGTTGAGTTTTGGTATAGATTGGTAGTTAGATTTCATGTTTATGTGTAGTAGTTGTCTATGTTAAGCTACGACATGTTTTGAACCGGTTTCACTGTTGTTTCCTGAGTTTTTTTATGGTAAAAATGTTTGGTTTGTTTTAGAAATCGTTAAGTGCATAAAATCACGTTTTAGTGTTTAACTGCATTGAATGCGTACGCATTGGATAGCAATGCGCACGCATTCCTGTTTCATGATTGTATGGTTTTAGTCTTAGCAGGTAGAATGCACACGCATTCATGATTCATGATGTTCCATCCTTTTCACAGCAGGTGCAATGCGTACGCATTCAATGGAATGCGTACGCATTGCTGTTTTAGAGTGGTTCAGGTTGCTCCCAGCATGTGCAATGTGCACGCATTGGTTGGACAATAACTTTCAGCATTTGTTCTGGTCAAGGAATGCGTATGCATTGACCCTTAGTTTTATTAAAACGTTTGAGGACGTTGATGCATTGATGAAGCGTTTAGTTTATTTCCTTGTAAAGGTTGTACTAGACTAGTTGTATTCTTTTTCTTAGACTTGTGGTACTTCAACTTCAAAGATCTTTGTAAGTTTGGTTGGTACTTTTAAGACCTCGTATTGTATATGTCTTTGGGCTTTTCATCGTTGTAATTTAACTATCCATCTTTAGTCTAATTAATTTCTATTCATAGTAGCATTTATGTTTTTACCCGAGTCTTTTTAGCTTCTGTTTACTTTATTTTGATACGACGACGTAGAGGCTTGCATACAATATTAGATTTATTTAATGCTATATGCGCGTTTCTCTTCCGGATAATGGCTCGTTTTCCAAGAGCAGGGCGTTACAGTTGGTATCAGAGCGAAGCGTCCTTTCTAACCTAGGCTTCTTTTTCCTCTAAGACAGAATTCCTTTAGACCTTTTAGAACCTTCCTAATTTCTCTTGAGCTTGGTGGTAATCCACGTAAGACTAAGAATCCTTATACCGTGCTTACGTTGCACTAGGACAAAGTGATGAGTCTTCTTAGACGAAGGTTAAGCCGAGTTCTCAGGTTTTGTTTTTCCTAGGATCCTTAGTAGGAACTCTCTCTTCTTTTGAAGTTTCCAAACCATAACTGGTCACATAGGATTAAGTGAAACCCCTTTTAAGTAAAGCTTGGGATCGGAGTCCTATGCCTACACCTTAAAGTCGAGGCCCGTTTGATTTCCTTCTTCCTTACTTTCCCTATTGAAATCTCTCCACCTTCTCAACACACGAATATCTAAGTCTACTTTTGTCTTGGCCTAACTTTGTAGAGATTGATACTTGATTCAACTCTACAAATCATCCACTTTCTCTTTTCACCATCGCTTGGTTTGAGTATATCAACATTCTTAGACCTTTGATTTGCTTAAGATGGGTACTACATGAATTCCATGTGTAATTCTATTCTTTCCAAGTACTCCTAAGTCGCTTCAACTATTAGTGTTAAAGGTATCCTACTTGGTTCATAGTTTCATCATCCTTTTGTTTGGCTTTATCCAACATGAGTGAATGATTTTGTTTCCGTTTTTTCCTTTCAGGTTAAACCACTTACCTTGCTCCAAAAATTCTAGAAATTTTCCACAATATAGAACGTTGTGTTTTCTACAATTTCTCTTTTTACACCAACTCGTTAATTATTATGTATTATTCATAAAATTCATGTTTATACCGGACACTATGTCCAGAAAATATACAGCAGCACCTTCACTTCTTCTTCTGTTTTGAATAGGTTAAACACATTCAAATGACGTGCATTTTTTGATATGTTGCAGGCAAAAAATTTATCTACAATTTTCCTCTTGGAATTAAGTTCAGATTATTTTTCGTTTGATCTTGATTTTAAATTCAACTCAGTGTTTGCTAATCTGGAAATTCTGACAGCTTTTGACAGACTTTATTTCATTCAAAAATTCCAATATTTTTCCATCACCTAGGAAACTCCAGTATTTAAACATTTTCTCTTTGGATCGTGCTCAAATTCCTCTTCGTTTGTTCTTTACAAATTGATAATGTCAGATCCAGAGTAAATATAATACATAGCAACCTAAAAGGAATTCTCACCTCTTTAACTTAGGGTTTGGGCTAAGAGAGTAGTAAGTTATGATTTTTATGTTTAGGAGTTCCCCGAGGTTGATCTTCTTCGGAGTTAGACCTTTTAGTAGGATGCTTGTAAAGCCAACGTTATAGTTTCTTTTGCAGTTGTAAACAAGAACCAATAGGCTATCCTCCAGCATGCCATGTTTTATGTTCAGACCCTTATCGTGCACATTTGTAATTATTCCTTTTCTGGTAATTTATTTCTCATGTAATGCTTCACTTGAGATCTTTAAACTCAGCAAATCCTCTCCGCTTATTGTCATGGATTACCTCATAAATAAGTTCTTTTCAAAATTCTACATTGTTGCACTTCCATCATTCATTTCAAATTCAAATTTGACTAAGCATTCTGATGTCAGAACATTTTTCTTACTTGTGTTCATTCTCAGCTCCCCTCCTAGGGGTAGTGTCGATGTTGTAACTTTTTCACCTAATGCTGCCTGTTCTTTGAAAGTGTGGATATCTTCTTTTGCCAGTCAAATTTTAAGCATACCATGACTTTCATTTTCAATTACTTACCCTTAACATTCTAGAAATTTATGACAAACCAGTTTCAAGCAGAAGGTAGATTTTTTTCAAGATGCCTTCCGAACCTATCTAGCCAACCAACATTTGAACTCCAAAAGTTCTATTGAATTTCAATCGAGATTAATGTACCTTGTACCATTCAAGCTTAAATCTATTTCCGGCCATTTAGAACCATGAAACGCCAGACACACCTTTTAACATTCCTTCTTATGTTTTGGCGTTTCTACTACAATTTTGTTACGCCGGTTGAAATGCCTTTTTTTGATTTAACCTCTTCATTTTCGCATGAGGAATAACCTCGATCATTTATTCCTTGGCATTGTATTATTCCTCTTGATTAGTGCAACCTTGAGCCTTTGCATTGAATCGCCAATGATCGCTTAAATTTTCTTTGAAATTTTGAATTAATTTTTTGAAATTTCCAACAATTCTTAAGTGTCTTTTCCTCTTTACATAAGATCTTGTTTGCCACTTACTTATTCAAACTTTTGATATTCCCTTACAATTCCTTGAGGGAAATTTCTATTTCTTTTAAATCTTGAAATAACCTCTCTTTGACTACCGCAAATTTGGACACTTCTTACAAGTTTTTATTTTATTTTGAGACCTTTTGGTTTTGTCTCTATAGCTCCTTCATGTTGAGATTCTTGCTCTCTTTTGATTTCTAAATTTTTTTTAGTCCTTCTGGTACTCGATCATGCACCTTTACTTTACTTTTCTGTTGTGTGATGTTTCTCTTAACATCCTCACTCTTCGAGAGCTTATGCAAAACCTCATTATCTTCTTTCCAAGCGGCATGAGTTCTTTGCAGACCACCGTATCTTGCAGAATTCCACTCTCTCAAAAGAATTTCATTTGCAAGGTGTTCTCTTGTTTCATTTGGTGGCTATATTTTGTATTATTAACTGATGCCCCATTCTTTTCAACTTGGAACCAACTTCAACTTTCTTTCAACACGGAATCGTCTTGTCTATTTGTAACCCATGCAACCTCCCTTGTTTTCAGAACTTATTGCCTCTTCTTCGGCTTACTAAGTTGACATACTACCCTGGTACTCAACTTGTCACTTTTCAACTTTATTCATTCTCCAAGTTAACTCTTTTTGGCACGAATTGGATCAGACCGTCAGAGAGAAAGTATGGAAGATGCACGTTTCCCCTTCCCGAGAAGTCCCAGAAATCCTATAGCCGGAATCCTTGCAGTTCTCTAGCAAGCCTGTGTTGTTGTGATGGAGGATGAGGTCAAAAAAAGTGAAGTATGCCGGAAATTTTGAGTCATTTAGGATGCTCAAGCCTTCAGAATATAGGTCAGCAGAAGCAAGTATATTGTACTGTTGATCGCGAGATGCAAGGCAGTTGTTGAGATCTTGAAGAAACAAGACAAAGATTCAGTTGTCTCCGGTTACAATTGAGTGGCTAGAGCCCAACCAGCCAATGGTCACGAGTTAGATGAAGATGGTAACAGTCGGCAACAGAATCAGCTTTGGGTCCGAATGCGGCAGATTGGGAAGGACAATGAAGAATGAAAACCATGAGATTGCAATTGCAGTACATCTCAGAGCGACCAATATGTATAAGAGTTGGAACAGTACTACTGACGATCTTTCATGAAGATGGAGAAAGAAGATTTGACTACAACAATAGTTGCCACGCCAACATCTGGATGTTAACATTTGAAAATCTGCATGGGGAAAAGGAAGATGCGAGTTTTCTGGGATGAGGTGGAGCGAGAGCAGAATACGAGACCAAAGTTGATACTTCAAGCAAACATGAAGATTGAAGCAGATCGTTGCAACCTCTAGATGGCTCAAGACAGGTAAAAGAGTTGGGAAGATGGAAGAAGCAGAAGACTGTAAGAGTTAGAAGATGAAACTTATCGCAAAGTCCAGAGTTCAAGTACACCCCAGTTACATTCAAGATTTGAGGATGAAACTCCTCTTAAAGGGGGAGGAATGTAACATCCCGACATTTCAGAAAGGGTAAAATAGTAATTGGGCATACCACTACCACCTAATTATTATTTATCCTATTTATGTAATTAAAAATGATTTAGTTATTTTATTAAGGAATTTAATTAAATACCTATTTAAGGAAAATAATCCCCAAAGTCTTCTCATAATTTTGATACGCCAATTCTTGATTAAAAAAAGAGAGGAACGGCGACTCAGAAGAAGAAACAGACGCAGAAGATGCCTGGAAAATGGAGAACGTAAACTCCAATCGCAGGGCCAATCCGTTCATCGTTTCAAGATGCCGCAGTAGAGAAAAGTGATCACCGTGAAGAGACACAACTTTGGAAAAAAACATCTCCTTTTTTCTTAATCTTTTAGTTTAGCCCTAGGTTTTGGTATTCGTCGAGTTCCATTCTTCAAAAATTCACATCTTTGAATCCGTGCTCTTTTTCGCAGCCATGAGCAGTCAAAACGATCGTCTTGAAGCGTAGATCGTTCTAAAAATAGTTTCACAGCAAATAATCTAGGTAATCTTCTGTTTCACACACTTTTATAGTTCGGATTTTGCAAGGAAATTGGGATTTTAGGGTTTCTTTTTGATCAAATAGGTTTTGGGGTTGAGGATCAACAGTTGTTGCGGTTGCTTGACGTTTTTCTTTCGGTTTTGTTAACAATTAAGGTAAAAGGCTCTTCCTAATGAGTAATTATAGTTTTATTATGTTTAGGTTCAGTTTTGGTATAGATTGGTGGTTAGAAATCATGTTTATGTGTAGTTGTTTTCTATGTTAAGCTACGACATGTTTTGAACATGTTTCACTGTTGTTTTCTGAGTTTTTTGATGGTAAACATGTTTCGTTTGTGTTAGAAATCGCTAAGTGCAGAAAATCACGTTTTAGTGTTTAACTTCATTGAATGCGTACGCATTGGATAGCAATGCGCACGCATTCCTGTTTCAGGATTGTATGGTTTTAGTCTCAGCAGGTAAGAATGCGCACGCATTCATGATTCAGGATGTTCCATCCTTTTCACAGTAGGTGCAATGCGAATGCGCACGCATTGCTATTTTTAGTGGTTCAGGTTGCTCCCAGCATGTGCAATGCGAACGCATTGGCTGGACAGTAACTTCCAGCATGTGTTCTGATCAGGGAATGTGCACGCATTCCATGAAATGCGCACGCATTGACCCTCAGTTATATTAAAATGTTGTTTTAAGCTACGAGTCCAGTTTTAAATGTTATTTCTTAATCAAATAAGATTAAATGAAAATGAACAAGCCTTGACTGAGTTTTTGATGCGTTTAGTTCCGGCAACGAATGTAATCTTCAAGGGAGTTGAAGGTCGGGACCGTCGGAAGAGCATGAAAGGTTTGTGCGTTGATGAGTTAGCATTCATCAATGTCTGTGTAATTCCTAGACCTTGTTTATGTCTAGTGGTCTTGGGAAGAGAGTAGTATGTGTGAGAGAGATTATTTGAAAACACTTAGGTGGCTAGGTAATCGTTTAATAAAACACATACTTGACTAGTAAAAGATTAAACAACATGTCACTCTTGGATAGGCACCTGACAATATTGCTTGTGTGGGCGTGCAGATAAAGCGAACATCGTTGCAAGCCTATAAACGGCTAAATGGCAGTGGAGGAACTTCACCGTACGTGTGCACCATTGGAGTCTATGGGTTGCAATCGATATCTCCTGGTGGATTTTCATCAGGCGTTGTGCACTTTGACCGCAGCTTATAACAGGATAAGCTAAGCTAGAAACGTATAGTCATGACATGTTGATGGAAATGGAGTGCACCCTAGATTGAGTCGGTCTCATAAAGATAATTAAATAGTCAAAATAATAACCTTTTGTTGTATAACTTAGTTATTCATTAGCTTCTCAGTTTTAGTAAGTATTTTGTACTTACCTCATTTGCATTTTCTTTTGTATGCATTGTAGGGTGAGAAGATGAACATGTTGACCAAGCGTAGATGACGACTTTTGAGGACGTTGATGCATTGATGAAAATTTTAGTTTATTTTTTTGTAAAGGTTGTACTAGACTAGTTGTATTATGTTCTTAGACTTATGGTACTTCTACTTCTAAGATCTTTTTAAGTTTTGTTGGTACTTTTAAGACCTCGTATTGTATAAGTCTTTGGGTTTTTCGTCGTTGTAATTTAACTATCCATGATAGTTAATGGGCCAAAAGCCCAATTTAGTAAAAACGATTGTTATATCAAGTTCATCCCACATCGGCAATTTGCAAAGTTGTAGCCGACTTATGATAGAATAAATAATAGGTTTAGCCTATTATTTTAAGGTGTACCAATGTACCATTGAGATGTACAATTAAGATAAACTCTCAATTGTCTTACCTATTTTGGCTATTGTTTTCGGCTTCAGGAGAGTTTTATCTTTGTAATCCTCCTCTATAGTAATAATTTCTCTTTCACCCGTGGATTAGTCGGCACATTGCCGGAAACCACGTAAATTTGGTGTTTTGTCTTTTTCCTTCCATTCGTTATTTTTGTGTTACCGTCGTTAGGGGCTGTTGCACGGTTTTGTTTTTCCCTAACAATCCATCTTTAGTATGATTAATTTCTATTCATAATAGCATTTATGTTTTTACCCGAGTCTTTTTAGCTTCCGTTTACTTTATTTTGATACGATGACGTAGAGGCTTGCGTATACTATTAGATTTATTTAATGCTATACGCGTCGAACGTTTCTCTTCCAGATAAGGGCTCGGTATCCGGGAGCGGGATGTTACATGGTACGTTGTTGGAGTTAATTTCTAAGGAACTTGATACCGTAACAAATTTAATTAGAGCCGCCTCCTCATGATTATTTGAGTGATCGGAATCATTGTCTTCAGACAATAACTCAACCGCTGCATCACATGAAAAATGGTCACCAGATTGGCACAAAAGCGCTAAGGTGATGACTCCATGAAACAACACCGTTTCGAAAACTTGTTGTTTCTGTGGTATATATATAGGCTAATGGGGCTAAATTGCTAATTTGGTCCTATAACTAAACACGTTTTGTTAAGTTGGTCTTGATTTTTTTCCTGTTATAACATTGGTCCTATAAGTTGTTGTTCTTTTGCAAAAATGGTCCTACAGACCGGAAAATGCTGACTGGACAACTTTTCTGGCCACAAATCATGCCATGCCATACAAGATTTTCCACATCAACATTAATTTTAAAATTTTAAAATTTTACCTTTGTCACATCAACCTCTTTATTTATTTATTACATAAAAATAAATCCTAATTAAATAAATCCAAATCCCAAAAAAACAATTTCACCCCCACCCCGCTCTCGTCTTCCGACATACTCCTTTCCCCACAATTGGATTCTTCCATCATTTTGTTCCCTCCCATTTTCAACCATAATTAAATAAATCCAAAGTCTTTATAATGGCAAAATCATGCTCAAAATACGGAATCTCAACAAGGTAATCAAAAATTGAAACATCTTATTAAGGATCAAATTGATTTTTGTAATTAGTTATACTCAGGATGTGTGTGTGGTTATTTTGGTTCAGCATACTGGAGTTAACAGAGCATTTATGTAATATTTCGATTTTCGGAAAAAAAGCAGACGTGTCATTTTGCAAAAACGAAATAATAATATTCTTTACTTTTTATTGGAGTTGAGTTTTGTGGATAAATATATATACATATGTCGAAATATTATATATATATATTTTGGAAAATATGATAGTTTTAATAATAAGGAAAATAATAAGAATTTATTATTTTTTGGATTATCTATTTAAGGAGAAATAAATCACATTAGTTCCCATAACCAAAAAGAAAGCAGAACTTTTCTTCGTACGTGAGAGGGGCGGCGTTTGAAGCAATTAGGCCTGAGAGTTTTGTCTTCTAGTTTCTAAGGCAATTCGTAACGGTTTTCAGATCAAAGTAGAGCAACAGAATCGTCATGAAAAGGGCGTCGTTTCAACACAAGAAAAGTTGGAACCTTGTTAAGGTATGATTTTCGAGCCCTAGTTATGTTCTTGACTGAGTTTGATGGATTCAAACTCATGAATTTGTTGTCTTATATGTTTAGAAGCGTGTGATCAAACTCGAAACCTTCGGCAACGGCAACGGCAACGGATCAAACTCGAAACCTTCGAGCCCTAGTTATGTTCTTGACTGAGTTTAACCGGACCGTACATTCGAATTTGTTGTCTTATATGTTTAGAAGCGTGTCCATGATGGATTCAAACTCATGAATTTGTTGTCTACCCTTCACCGATCAGTGTCTACCCACCACCAGTGAGTCACCTCTCTCCACCAATTTTTCATCACCAGCAACAACAAACCTTTTTCTCTCCACCAGTAGGTCACACCCCTCGACCTACTATGCACCCTTCACCACATTTTGATCATCAGCAAGGCGTCGGTTACCCACCTTATGTTTTCTATTAGCCACCACCATACCCTCAACAACAGCCTTATCAACCACAAGCACCTTTTGGGAACCCTCCAGTTTTCTAACCAAATTTCACCGCTTAGACCACCACTGGCTCATGAGCAAGTACAGCCAGTTGATTGGTACTCAAAACTGAAGAGAAACCAAGTTCAAGACTTTTAGGAGAATGTAGAACCGTCCCAGGCTGAAGCTTGGTTAAGAGGATTTGAGAAAGCATGCAGAAACGTTAATGTTCCGGAATCTGAGATGGCCCAGTTGGCAGTTAATTGGTTTTCTTTTGGGTGCAGCTGAATCTTGGATCGATGCCATAGAGAGTAGTAATGGAAAAGTCACGGATTGGGAAGGCTTCATGGCTATGTTTTACAATGAGTACTATAATACCCTACTCCTGACCCCTAGGTCCACTGGGGTCATTCTAGGAGGGGTTGCGAAGGTCTCGCCGCGACTTCAATACTAAGACTAGAAATCCTAAGATAATAATCTAAAACCACAATTTAACATAATAAATCCACAAGTTATTTTACATCAATTCAATAAATATCTTCATTACAGTATTACAACTCATAAAATTTACAATAGCTCTCAAAATTATATGAAGTACCATCCAAAGCAATAATTTCCTTTATGTTCGAATCTCGATCAAACATCGCCTACAATTTCTCTTTTTCATTGATCAAAACCTGTACATATATTTGTAAAAGACAAAAAAAAAAAAAACAAAAAGAGACAAAGAAACAAAGGAAGCGAGGCGTCAGCAAATGGCTGGTATGAGCCACGTGTGCAAGTGTTATACTATATATATATATATATATATATATATATATATATATATATATATATATATATATATAAACAAATGTTATAAAAATTTGCAGCAAAAACCTTTATTAATCTTGCAAAACGAGTTAGTAAATAATTCTTGAAAAATAAAAATAAAAGACGGAGCAAAAAATAATAATAAGTCAATTTTAAAAGATTTATATATAGTGCACGAGCATTAAGGAGAAACATGTCGAATTTATTTTACAAGCACCAGCTTTGGCTGAGCCGATGAGTCAAGTACCGCCCAAACGACATATTTACGCAGGGATTTCAACCGCACTCCACGAGAACTAGCCATGCCTGACAACTCCGGCCGATTGTCATGGAAAAGAATCAACCTTCACCGTGCAAACCTCCTACACGGCTCCAGCTAACCCTATCCATGCCCTAGGACCCACGCACCAACCGTCAGCCATTGCTTTCCCGGCTGTAGCATTAATCTTCAGGGAAAAGGTACCATCCCCACTCTTACGACTGAGCACTCTAGCTACTGTCGGAAAGACTTCAAGTCAAGAGGCCCCGAGACCGGTGACAAGCCGTTCTCCTAGAGCAGTAACTCTAATCCCCGTAGCCACCAGAGCTTTGACACTTTTGTGTCACGAGCGAGCGAGCAAGTATATTCCGTCAATTCCAAGTATCAGTTTTATTTAATTATAAAAATGTGCACTAGCTGAAATCAAGTCGTTTAATTTTAAAGAAATAATTTAAAATTGACTTCTGAGTTTAGAAGTTCATTCGATATATACACACAAAATATTTGAAAATAATAGAAAACACACTTTGGATTTATATCAAAATAAAAGACTCACATTTTAACAAAGTTTGGCCAAATATATATACCCATTCCTCCCTTATTAGGCCTCGTAAATAAATTGTGGCTCGGGCACCTTAATCAACATAATTCAAACCCCATTCCTTTATTAAAATATTTCCCAAAATTGCATCTGTGCTTCATGTCTATTATACAAGACTAACCCCAAAGCCGGATCCATATTATTTGTAAGACAAGTATCAATCATCAAAGAGTTGAGCATAATTTTTTGGTTTTCTCGTAATATCGCACTCGGCCCACCAAAAAAGAAACAAGCAAAGAAGCCTATTTAACTAGAGGATCATGATCCTGAAAGGAATGGCAGCCAAACAGGTTGATCAATGGTCGTCATTGGTGGTGATTGTTGAAGGTGATTTACAGCAGCTTAGTTTTTTTTTCTTCCTGCAAACGTACCAGAATGTAGCCGAACAATAAAGATACAAGTGACGAAGTAGTCGAACAGACGATGGATACAATGGAGGCAGCCGTGGCGGAAATGGTGAATCGATCATAAGACTCATGTGGTATATCACTTATGATTTGTGGTTCACAATGATGGTAAACGACGATTTGCAGGAGAACTATTTAAGTTAAGAAGACAACCACCTTAGTGCTGCTCCTACTTAATTTATGTTAAGCAGTAACAATCCTAGATGTTGGGAAGAAATTATTTGGTTTAGAGGAGGTGTGGAATCAATTTTGGTGGAATGTCAAAACAAAGATGAAGTACTGTAAGCATATATATATATATATATATATATATATATATATATATATATATATATATATATTTTTAGAAGTCAAAAAAAAAAAAGTTTAAGTGATTGTAACTGAAGCATTTTAAGAGTTTAATTATTTTTGCATTTATTTATTTAAATTTAACAACGTATTTGGAGTAAAGCTAAACATCAATCTTCAACTATTAATTACATGTAACGTATGTATGTATAATAATTCAATTTAATGTCTCTTAATATCTAGTTGAGAAACATAATTTGTAAAAGATATTTCTAGTTTGCAAAATATGAAATTAACTCGTATAATAATATTTCAAGGAATGAAAAATAAAGATATAATCATACAAATTGAAGAAGGTGTATATTTTGATTTAGTAATATAACAATATATATGTATATTATAATCCTATAGAAACCCGAGTGTACCCTTCTCAAAAATTGGGGCGTTAAAGTACTTCCCAGCAACTGTGCAAGCAGACAAGGAGAGCCAATTCTTAAGACTTAAGCAGGGTGTTCATATGACAATATCTCAGTATACCAACAAGTTCGATGAGTTGGGTAGGTTTACCCTGAGCTTATGAACATCGAAGAGAGGAATATGGCCCTATACAAAGATGGGCTATCCTACGAAATACAGTCTGGCATGTTGGGTTTCACAGCGAAGAACATGGCCGAACTGTTGAATAAGACTTTGGAGGTTGAGACCTTCAGGAAGAAGCCTACCATAGTCACCGGTGTTAAGAGAAGTTATAGGACTAGTCAAAGACACTGTCATGGAGCACTGCATCAGAATGCTAAGAGGGCGACCACTCATTTGGCTGCTACACCATCAACCGGTGTACCACTTTGCTCGAAGTGCAACAAGAATCATTCAGGTGAGTGTCGAGAAAATGGTTGTTACTACTGTGTAAATCTTGGACATTTTGTTAGAGCATGTCCAACTAGGGTAAACAAAGGGGATCAATGTCAATGAAGCAGGAAAAGAGGAAAAGGCGGCCCAAGTCGCCCAGTTTGACTTTTTGCAGTGGATGCTGAGTATGCGGAACCGGATGATAATGTTTTTTCAGGTACCTTTAGTTTTTTATTCTTGTTTATTAGAATACATTTATAGCACGTTAAATCATTTTTTATATGTATTTAATTAAATGAATTCACATCTGAGGTACAATAATATTAGACAACTTATACGGCCTTGTTTGATACTGGAGAGCCTAACACGTTTGTGTCGTCTAAGATAGCTAAGAAGTTGAATCTTCTTTCGGAAAGCTTAAGAAACACTTTGGAAATAACTACACTGCTAGGAAAGGTAACCAATGTAACTGTAATATTCCGATTTTCGGGAAAGGGCAGACGTGTCATTTTAAGCGAAATATTATAATTTCTTGTCTTTTATGGGAGTTAAGTATTTAATAGAGTATGTATATATATATTTTGAATTATATATATATATATATATATATATATATATATATATATATATATATATATATATATATATATATATATATATATATAAGGGAAATCTGATTATTTGTTAATTAAAGGACAATAAAGGAAAAAGGGATTTATGGGAAATTGGTATTTAAGGAAAAATCAACACACAATAATCCCATAACCTAGACTAAATCAGAAAATTCAGTTTCATACCTCTTCTCTGCGCAACTTTGAGAGGAGAAAGGGGCTAGAGGAGTTCTTCAATTAACTGAAGCAAAGATTGACCGTTTGCAGATCAGAGTAGAGAATTGTAACCGTTGTGAGGAGCACATCGTTTGGATATCAGTGGGAAGGAAGTGCAGCAGTTTTCTGAGGCTTTTGAATTTGGTTGTGGCTGCAATTAGGTAAGAAACTCTTCCTATGATCTCGGTTATGATTCGTAAAGTTTAGATTATGTTTTTGAGACGTGTATATGCTAGTAAAAGATGTGTTTTTCGTTGATCAAGGATCCTAGGTAATCTTGGGATGATTAGATATGTTTTCTACGTTTTACTGTGTTGAAAACAAGGTTAATTAGGTTAGAAATGATTCAGAAATCGAGTTGCGAAGATTTTAGCGTTTTGGGAAAACCCCAGGCGGACGGGCGTCTACAATAGGCGGACGGGTGTTCTCAACCCTAGTAGCTCAGACGGGCGTTTGCATAAGGCAGACGGGCGTCTGAGGTGAGATTTTTGATTCAGGATGTAGCTGTTTTTGGCAGACGGGCGTTTGGGGTTTAGTGGACGGGCGTCTGATTACGGACGGGCGTCCATAGGGTTTCAAACGGGCGTCTGGCCTGTTTTACCTTGTTTTTACGGTAGTATCATTCTAGTTTGGTTTCGGGTTTTATAATCATATTATTATTGTTTTAAACCCTTATTTATGATATGGTTGTTAACATAAGCAAGCCTGAATTGAGCTTCTGATTCGTTCAGTTAAAACACCGAATGTACTCTTAAAGGGAGTTGAAGTTCGGATCCGTCGGAAGAGCATGATAGGCTTGTGCTTTGATTAATTAGCATTCATCAATGTCTGTGTAATTGCTAGGCCTTGTTGATGTCTAGTGGTCTAGAAAGAGAGTAGTAAATGTGAGGGAGATTAATTGAAAACACATAGGTGGTTAGTTAATCATTCTAATAAAATTACGCACTTGACTAGTAAAAGATTAAACAACATGTCTCTCTTGGATAGGCACCAGTCTATATCGCGATGTGTGTGCTACCTCTGAAGGTGGACGAACTCCGTAGGTCAAAAAAACCCTAAGTACGGAGGGACCCCACTGAGGTGTGCGTGCTATCGGAGCCTACCTATTCTAGCCTCCGTGGATATTGGTGTGATCCACTAATATGTTGCCAAGAGTGCCCCAAAAGTGGATACGCGTAGTGCCCTTGAGTGCGGTTGTAACATAGATAAGTTAAGTAGAAACGTTTAGTCAGTTCATGTTGATGGACATGAGATGAACCCTAGACTGAGTCGGTCAAACATAAACAACTAAACCTTTAAATATCTTTTCTTTATAAATTGTCATTGTTACCATAGCTTCTCTTTCTTATTAAGTACGTTGTACTTACCTCAAATGCATGTTTTCTATGTGTTTGAGGGTGAGAAGACGAACAGGTCGATAATGTTTACGAGGAGGAGTTTGATGATGACGTTTGAAGACGCTTCATTGAATACTTTACTTTTATTATTTTGTTATTCTTCGTTAGACAGTGTTAGACTTTTGGTCTTTCGAGACTTGTAGTACTGTTACGTTTCTTTTGGGAATATCGTACATTTCTTTCGGATTATCATATTTTTCTTGAATGAAATAAGTTAAAATTCCACCTTTAGATGTTGTTTCTATTCTTGGATGATTGGAAATTTTTATACCCGACTCTTTTGCTTCCGTTTGCTTGTTTTTGATACGACGTAGTAGAGGCCTACGTGATGAAATGAATTTATTTTTATTTTGTACGTGCGAACGCCCTTTTCCGGATAAGGACTCGTGTCCGAACGGGCCTTACTGCTTGGTATCAGAGAGAAACGTCTTTTAGGCTCCCTTTCTTTTAAGATAAGTTTTCTCTAGACCTTTTAGTAACGTTCTGGTTTTCTTTGATCATCAAGATGGTGTGAACGAGAACTGGAGCGGGTGCAGAGGCTTCTGGAGTTCGTCGGGAAAGTCCGACACCGGTCGTAGGAGGCGGTGTTGTGAGGCAGATTCCACCACCTTAGCGGAGTTTATCGCCACCACCTCGTACTGCGACACCCACCCCAAGGTCTCGGAAGGGTTTGTCACCGCGACCTCACCAGGAGCAACCTTCACGATGGCACGTGGGAAGTTCAACTCAGTTCTCATTGGTAAGCGATGTTCCAACAAGATTTGTACCGCCACCGGTAAGCTGCCACCCACATCAGCAAACCATTTATCCTCCACCAGTCAGTGTTTACCCTCAACCAGTTAGCGTTTACCCTCCACCAGTGAGCCACCCCTCACCATTAGTGTTTCACCACCAACAACGCAGACTTTCTACCCACCTCATGCAGTCATACCCTCGACCCACGGTACCACTTTCACACCGCGTTTCGACCATCGGCATGGTTTTTGTTACCCACCATTTGGTCTCCAGCAACCTCAGCCAACTCCTCAGCAACATCAGAATTACCACCAAGGATACTACCATTTTCAACCTGAACCTCAAGCGAATCTAGCTTACCCTCAGCAACAGCAGTACCAGCAGCAAGTACCTTTCGGGTATCCTCCGGTTTACCCACCCGTGAGACCGGCATTTGAGCAAGCACCGGCTGTGGATTGGTATACAAGGTTGAGAAGGAATCGGGTTGAGAATTTCTATGGAAACGTTGAACATTCAAAGGCCGAGGAATGGATAAGGAGCTTCGAGAAGGCTTGCAGGAACATTCATGTGCCTGAGACCGAGATGGCACAGCTGGCAGTTAGTTTTCTTTTGGGCGCATCAGAAGCTTGGATAGATGCTATACAGAGTAGCAATGGCAAGGTCACAGATCGAAGCCTTCAAAGCTATGTTTTTCAATGAGTACTTCCCGCAACAAAGGCAAGCGGATAAGGCAAGTCGTTTTGAAACTCAAGCGGGGGTAATCATTTGACGGTATCTCAAAGATACCAATAGGTTTAACGAGTTGGGACGGTTCTATCCCGAGCTTATGAAAGTGGAAGAAAGGAAGATGGCCTTTACAAGGAAGGATTCGCTTATGAGATTCGATCTGGCATGTTGGGATTTACTGACAAGGAACATGGCAGAATTACTAAACAAAGCCTTAGAGGTTGAGACCTTCGGAAGAAGGCCACAGCTTGTCATTGGAAACAAGCGGAACTTTGGGACTAGTCGGGAAATTATCGGGAGCGCCCCGCAGCAGAACGCGTCAAGAAGACAACAGCCCACGGCAAATAAGGTCCCAAACAAGTGCACCCTGTGTCCTAAGTGCAACAGAAATCATTTGGGGGAGTGCAAGCAAAATACTAATGGTTGCTACGTTTGTGGAGAGCCAGGGCACTTTTCTAGGGCGTGTCCAAACAGAGGAAACAAGGGCAATTTCGGGCCAGGGAAACGGTAGAAGCGGCCCAAGCCGACCAGTCCGAGTTTTTGCAGCTGATGCAAGAGATGCGGAACCAGAAGATGATGTTATCTCAGGTACCTCGTTGTTTTTTTATTTTATTAAGATATTTTTATAGCACGTTTATTCATGATGTAACTTTATCTAAATGAATGAATATGCATCCTAGGTGCGATAATGTTAGATAACCTAGTGGTCAGAGCTTTGTTCGATACGGGAGCGTCTAACACTTTTGTGTCAACCAAGGTAGCTAAGAAGTTGAGCTTACCCTCGGAACCTTTAAGAAACACTTTGGAAATAACTACACCGTTAGGGAAGGTAACAAAGGTAACTAGGATGATACCTCAAGTGGATGTTCAAGTTCGATCTTATCGATGCAAGAGCGACTTTACAGTTTTAGACTTTTTGGACTTTGACGTGATTCTTGGGATAGATTGGCTATCCGAGAATTATGTTCACTTATATTGACGAGAGAAGAAAGTGACCTTTTTATTTTTGGTTAAATGTAAATATATTAAACCAAGGTATGCAAAATACAAGAAATTACATCCTAATCAGAGGAGAGAGCTAGTCTAAAACCTACACAGTGTTGAGATGAGGTAAGATTTGTTGATTCCAAGGTGCATAAGACCCCTGAGGTTATATGCATCAAGAAACAACAGCCACTAAACACCTAACAACACACAAAAACTGCAAAAAAAAAAGGGGTCATGTGAGAGCAAAACTCACAGAGCCTATCCCAAGGTGTGTAGAGAAACAAAATAATCTCATACAACCACCAGCAAGCTCCAAAAGAAAGCACAAAAGAAAAACCAAAACCTACACATTTACAAAGCCCTAACATCATGGGGTAAAAGTGTACTTAGGGAAGGCAGACTGCATTATATAGAACAGATGTGTTTTAATACAATGCAGGACATCAGCAGTCTTCATGAGGATACCCTCAAATATTTTCTTGTTTCTTATGTGCCAAATCCAGTACACCACCACAGAAACAGAAGCAGCCCTGGAAACATTCCCATGGGAAGTACCCATACACTTTCTCTGAATCCATCTAATGTGCCAAGCCACGCTTCCAACCTCCTCTTTAATCCTAACCACAAACTGATCTTGCCCCACACCATATAAGAAACAGGACATTGAATAAACAGATGTGAAGCAGATTCATTAACCAAGCCACACAAGACACAGGTTTTATCTTCAAAATGAAGCCTGTCAGAGGTTAGAAGACAGTTCTTCATTGACAACCAGAGCAAAAAATAGTGTTTTGGGGTGGCCCTAGGGTTCCAAACAACCCTGCTCCACCAAACATTAGGACCATGCACTCTAAAGAAATCATAAGCTTTTCTAGGGCAAAGCTTAGAACCAATGAGACCAGATCAAGCAAAGGCCACGAAGCATTAGCAGAACTAGTACTAAGTAAGATCCTATCCTTAATTCTGAATAAAGCCTTGATCAGAGCAGAATCCCTAGTCTTGTAACTATAATCCCAAAGGTCTACATCATGCAAATACTCTTCACTAATCCATTTCACCCAAAGACAGTCTTTCTTGCATTTAAATTTCAAGAGAATTCTACAAAGAAGGGCGAGATTCCAAGCCTTCAGCTGAAAAACCCCAAGGCCACCCTCAGTCTTAGGCAAACAAAACTCCTCCCAACCCACCAAAGACTTTCTGTTAGAGTCCCAAGACCCCCCCACACGTAAATCTCCTACACATCCGATCCATTTTCATCTTAACACTCCCAATAATAGGTAGATCCTCAACCGTAAACAAGAAACACCTTGAACAACCAAGAAGAATAAGTTGCGACCTTCCAAAGATAAGAAAGAGTATGTCCTTTCCAAATGGAAAAGTAGTTCCTTAAAGAAGTAAACAAAAGATCATAGTGGACCACATTCAATCACACAGCACATAAAGGAATGCCAAGATACCTAATAGGAAGCACCCCAGCCTGTAAACCAATAATTCTCTTCAGAGCATCTATACCATCAACATCCAAACTTGCATAGAACAGCTCAGATTTTAGTAAGTTAGCAACCTTGCCTCAAACCTCTTTTCCCAGGAAAGAACCCTTTCATCTCACCATTAATAGACAGGGAGAAAGAATTAGTGGAAACACACAGCATGATCCAGTGAACAAACCTGTCTGGAAAGCCAAAACCCCTCAAAACAGATTCCATAAAGGACCAATTAACAGAATCAAAAGCTTTTTTGATATCAACCTTTATCATACACCTAGGAGTACCCCTCTTGACACCATAATGTCTAATCAACTCCTGACAGAGGAAAATGTTATCAGTCATAGCTCTGCCATCCACAAAGCCAGTCTGAGCTTCATCAATAAGATCAGGAAGGAAAGCTGAAAGCCTAGAGGCCAAAATTTTAGAAATCACATTATATTTAACATTACAGCAAGATTTAGGCCTATAATCACCAACTCTAGTAGCATGAGAAGACTTAGGGATTAAAGCAATAACTGCATGATTAATCTGCTTCAACAATGCATCATTGTGGAAAAACTCCAGCACAGCCTTAGTGAAATCTGCACCCAAAATACCCCAAGATTTTTTAAAAAAACCAGTAGAATATCCATCAGGACCAGGAGACTTATCATCAGAGAAAGAGAACAAGGCCTCCTTAACATCCAGATCAGTAACCTCTCTAATCAAATGATCTTCAGCAGCCCTAGAGACTTTATGACCAGCATTGACAATATCAACATCAATAGGAACTGTAGGAGCCTCAGTACCAAGTAAGTCAACATAAAAATCAATAAAAGATTCCCCAACTTGTTCAAAAGAGGTAGTAAAAGAACCATCTTGGAGCATTACAGAAGATATATGCTTCCTAGCATTATTCCTTTTCACCAGATTATGGAAAAACTTGGAACCCCTATCATTGAGCTTCATGTACATACCCTTAGACTTTTGAGACAGAAATGAAGACTCAGCAGCCTCTAAACTATGACAGATCTTCTTCTGCTCCAGGATCTGGGAAGCCAAAGAATCATTAGGCCCCAAGTTATTCTGTGATTGTAACTCACCAAGCAACCTAGTAGCATTCTCAGTCCTAACAGAGATATGAGCATAATGCTTCCTATTCAAAATCTTCAAAGGGTGCTTTAGCCTTTTAAGTCTTTTGCAAAGCTGATACATAGCTGTTCCAGAAACTCCTACACTCCAACTCTCAGCAAGAATAACAGTATAATTTTCATGTTGCATCCACATATTAAAAAACTTGAAGGGCCTTATTCCAGATCCAGAATTAGTAGATAAAGCAATCCTACATGGAGATTGATCAGAATGGAGGCCAGGAGGCTCAAAAAAAGCAAGAGCATTAAGGTTCCAATCATACCAAGATGCATTAACCAAAACCCTATCAATCCTAGTGAAAACACCAGAAGCTGACCAAGTAAAAAACTCCCCTGCTGAATTTAGATCAGATAGGTTAGCATCAAGACAACAATCAACACCATCCTGCAATTCATAATCTGAGGGAATAATCCCATTCAATTTATCCTCCACAGAAAGAACAGCATTAAAATCTCCAAGAACCATCCAAGGAATAGAAGAGCAGACACTTAACTCCCTTATCCTATCCCACATGGACCTCCTATCCCCTACTGTATGCAAACCATACACAAAAGTAATAAGAAAGTAGTCCCAGAGACCAATATCCTAACCTTGCAATGAATCCACTGAGTATCAACCTCCAGAACCTCCACATCAAGAAAAGCAGGATCCCAGATAACCAACATCCTTTTACTAGTATGTAAATCAAAATTATTAACAGAATTCCAAAATCTAACCTTCTTCTCCATGAAACTATCATAACTATTTTGAGACAATTTAGTCTCAAGGATTCCAAATAAGGCAATCTTATGCTGTCTGAGAAATTTGACAACAGTAGATTGTTTAAGGACCTTATTGAACCCTCTAACATTCCAAAACCCTATCATTTTTGTCTACCAAGAGGTGATTTGCCTCTTGAGACAGCATCATTTGCTTTATGTACATTACCAGAAACACCAGATGTGTTATTCCTCTTGTTCTTCTTTTTCTTCTTTGATTTTCTCGAACCAGAAGCCACAGCAACTCCTTTATCTACAGTATCTCCTTTATCCACCAAAACATCATCCTCAGCATCACTTGCCCAAGAGCTACATTTGTCAGGATCCAAAACATCAAAGTTATTAGCCACAGGTGTGGAAATCTGCTCAAAATTCTCCACATTGCCATGTGTACTAGCCACATTCTTGCCTTTGTCAATAACAGTGGTCTTCACATTAGAATTAGTAGAAGCACCACCAGTTTGGAGAACAAAGGTCGATGGCGGATCTTATCATGTACAATCGCCTCATGCATCTAAGATTATGACTTTCTTCTTTTTTGAGGCAGTAGATTTAGTAGCACCAGATTTCTTAGACTTAGCCACATATAAAGTTGGAACATCAATCTTAGCATCATCACAGCCAGCATCATTGTGCCCTAGTCTATTACACTTAGAGCAAAACTTAGGCATTTCTTCATACAAAACAGGTTGCTGGAGGACCTTCCCATCATGTAAGGTAATAGGAATGACAGAAGGCATGTCAGACTTGAGGTCTACATCCACCAAGCATCTGGCAAAGCTTAACACCTTCCTAGAAGCTGTCACCTTGTCAGTGTACGGAGGACACCCCACAAAGGAACAGATCTTACTCAATGCCCTACCCTTCCAAAGCCTTAATGGAAGATTTGGGAGTTGAATCCATACTGGTACCACAGAGCTAGTTTCCTTACTGAAATTAAACATCACAGGCATCTTCTTCAATATCATAGGCTTACCATAAGCATAAAAGGGTCCAGCTTGCAAAACATCACAGAGATCAGACTCATGCTCAAACAAAAACACTATCCAGCCAGAATTGTGATAGTTAAACCTACACTTCCTAGGCCAGGCATTAACAATTTTCTGAACAGCATCTCTACCAGGAAATTTGCCTAGAAAGATGCCAATAAGACTTAGTTTCTCCAAACTATCATCATTCTCATCTTCCTCATCTAAAATCACAGTTTCTTCAGTGATAACATGGTCAGTTAAAGTAACAACTTCATCAGATTGCTCCCTATTATTATTCACCAGTTGAACCCAAGAGGCAACCTCATCAACAGCCTTAGCAGCATTAGGCCCCAAAAAATCAGCAGATTGAGCATTCAAACTAACTAGAGCATGAACCTCACCAATAGGAATAAAAGAGGCATTTCCACTAGTGACATTACTAGAGACAGGATCCACCCCTAAATGAGTCCCCTTCTCTACTACACCACTTTGTCCTAAAGTATCAACTACACCATCAGAAACAGGCCCTACCCCTGAAGAACCACCTACACCACCAAGTTCAACAGGTGCAGGAACCAGTCCATCAGGTACAGTGACACTCTCACTCACCTTATCCAACACAAGGCCAACCTTTAAACTATTAACAAGAACAGTCTCCGATTGAACAAGATCAGCCAATTTATCAACTTCAAGTAAATCTGAAAGAGAGAAAGAGCTTTCCATTTCAGAATCTGTCACAGTGACCTTCTTTTTAGCATTGTTGACAGCCGGAGTAACAAGTTTCCCAGATTTCAACTTCATTGCTTCAAACACCAAAGTGAAGCCTAAGTTAGAAGAAACTCATGTAGTGAGGGAGTACCATGAGGTATTTCCGGAAGAGTTACCGGGAAACATGCCGGATAAGGAAATCGAGTTTGAGATCAAGTTGATACCAGGAGCGTCACCAGTTGCTAAGGCACCCTATAGAATGGCACCGACTGAGCTGAAGGAATTAAAAGCTCAAGAATAAGTATCCCTTGCCATCAAGAATAAGTATCCCTTGCCAAGGATTGATAATTTGTTTAATCAGTTGCAAGGAAAGAAAGTGTTTTCTAAGATTGATCTTAGGTCTGGTTATCATCAGCTGAAAATCAAAGTGGCAGATATACCGAAGATGGCTTTTAGTACGAGGTATGGACATTATGAGTTCTTGGTTATGCCTTTTGGACTCACTAATGCTCCATCTGCATTTATGGATTTGATGCAGCGAGTCTTCATGCCATACCTGGATAAGTTTGTGATAGTGTTCATAGACGACATCCTAGTGTACTCGAAGGATGAGAAGGAACATGAGGAACACTTAAGGATAGTGTTAGAAACTTTGAAGGAGAACCAGTTGTTTGCTAAGTTTTCAAAGTGTGATTTTTGGTTGAAACAAGTCAGTTTCTTGGGACATGTCGTTTCTGAAGATGGCATCCAAGTTGATCCAGCAAAGATAAAAGCAGTTGAGAATTGGCCTAAACCTACAACAGTTTCGGAAGTAAGGAGCTTTCTTGGTTTGGCTGGCTACTATAGGAAGTTTGTGCAAGACTTTTCAAAGATAGCTACTCCACTCACTAAGCTTACACAGAAGAATGTGAAGTTCGAATGGACCAGCGAGTGTGAAGCAGCTTTTCATACCTTGAAGGATAGGTTGACTACGGCCCCAGTGTTGGCAGTTCCGAAGATTTTTGAAAACTAAGATGTCTACACAGATGCTTCGGGAAAGGGTTTAGGTTGTGTGTTGATGCAAGGAGGGAAAGTGATTGCTTATGCATCTAGGCAGTTGAAGGTGCATGAGAAGAACTACCCGACCCATGACTTAGAGTTGACAGCAGTAGTGTTTGCCTTAAAGACATGGAGGCACTACTTATACGGAGTTAAGGCAAGGATCTTCAACGACCACAAAAGTTTAAAGTATTTCTTCACACAAGAGAATCTGAACATGAGACAACAGAGATGGCTAGAGTTCGTGAAGGACTATGATTTGGATATCCAGTACCATCCAGGCAAAGCCAATGTAGTGGCAGATGCTTTAAGCAGGAAACCAGTGTTTGCAGTTTCAAGCGTCGAAGATGTGGCAGAAAGGTTAGGTGGGCTGGAAATCAGCAGGTTTGATCAGATTGAGGATGGATAGTTTGTGGTGCCGTTGATAGCAAGATCTGAGTTGATGGATGACATTCGGGAAAAGCAAGATGAAGACCCAGCTTTGGTTGATTTTAAGCGAGTTGCTAGAGAGAAACCTACAGTGGGTTATGTCTTGGATAAGAAGGGAAACCTTTGGTACCAGGATCGTTTGTGTGTGCCTAATGTTGGCGACTTGAGACAGAGAGTTATGGAAGAGGCACATAGGATTGCTTTTGCAGTTCATCCAGGTGCTACCAAGATGTACCGAGACTTGAAGGAGAAGTTTTGGTGGCCTTCGATGAAGGTAGAGATAGCCAAGTTCGTGGCAGAATGTGATATTTGTCAAAAGGTGAAGGCAGAGCATAGGAGACCTGGAGGAATGATTAAACCTTTGGATATCCCCGAATGGAAATGGGATAAGATCACGATGTACTTCATCACCGGTTTACCAAGGACTAGAGGTGGACATGATGCAGTTTGAGTAATTGTGGATAAACTGACTAAGTCCGCCCATTTCATACCGTATAAGGTTGATATGCATTTGAAGAAGATGACGACACTATACTTGGATAATATAGTGAAGTTACACGGAGTTCCTATCTCTATAGTCTCGGATCAAGATAGTCGATTCGTCAGTCGGTTTTGGAAGAGTTTACAAGAAGCCTTTGGAACCAAGTTGGATTTGAGTACGGCTTTTCATCCTCAAACAGATGGACAATCTGAGAGGACCATCCAAACACTTGAGGACATGCTAAGGGCTTGTGTTTTGAAAGTAGGTGGATCATGGGATGATTACCTACTGGTAGCAGAGTTTGCCTACAATAATAGTTATCATGCAAGTATAGGCATGCCGCCGTTTGAAGCGTTGTATAGAAGAAGATGTAGAACGCCGTTGTTTTAGGATGAAGTCGGGGAAAGACCAATTACAGGGCCGGAAATGGTTAAACAAGCTAAGGAAAGGGTTCAATTGGTTAAGACGAATCTGAAGGCAGCACATGACATGCAGAAAAGTTGGGCTGACGTTAGAAGAAGACCAGTTGAGTTTGAAGTCGGTGATAGGGTGTATCTACGAGCTTCGCCGATGAAGGGAGTGAAACGCTTTGGACAAAAGGGAAAGCTAAGTCCAAGGTATGTTGGACCATTTGAAATTCTGGAAAGGATTGGACCGTTGGCTTATAAGCTTAAGTTACCAGAATCGACGTCAAGGGTTCATAGCGTGTTTCACGTTTCAATGTTGAAGAAGTGTCTGACGAGGAATGATGTTGAAACTACAATTGATCCGGAGATTTTACAAGACAATCTTGCTTATGATGAGAGACCGATCAAGATTTTGGACCGGAAGGAAAGCATGATTAAGAGACGGATGATCCCATTAGTTTTGGTTCAGTGGAGCAATCATTCACCCGAGGAGGCAACTTGGGAAGTTGAAGATGATATGATCGGTGAATTCCAAGAGTTCGTGGATTTACCAGGTATGTTCTATTTTCGAGGATGAAACTCCTTTTAAGGGGGGAGGATGTAATATTCCGATTTTCGGGAAAGGTCAGACGTGTCATTTTGCGAAAACGAAATATTATTATTTCTTGTCTTTTATGGGAGTTAAGTATTTAATAGAGTATGTATATATATATATTTTCGAATTATATATATATATATTTAAGGGAAATATGATTATTTGTTAATTAAAGGACAATTAAGGAAAAAAAGGATTTATGGGAAATTGGTATTTAAGGAAAAATCAACACACAATAATCCCATAACCTAGACTAAATCAGAAAATTCAGTTTCATACCTCTTCTCTGCGCAAATTTGAGAGGAGAAAGGGGCTAGAGGAGTTCTTCAATTAACTGAAGCAAAGCTTGACCGTTTGCGATCGTAGTAGAGAATTGTAACCGTTGTGAGGAGGAGCACATCGTTTGGATATCGATGGGAAGGAAGTGCAGCATTTTTTCGAGGCTTTTGAATTTGGTTGTGGCTGCAATTAGGTAAGAAACTCTTCCTATGATCTCGGTTATGATTTGTAAAGTTTAGATTATGTTTTTGAGACGTGTAGATGCTAGTAAAAGATTTGTTTTTCGTTGATAAAGGATCCTAGGTAATCTTGGGATGATTAGATATGTTTTCTACGTTTTACTGTGTTGAAAACGAGGTTAATTAGCTTAGAAACGATTCAGAAATCAAGTTGCGAAGATTTTAGCATTTTGGGAAACACCCAGGCGGACGGGCGTCTGCAATAGGCGGACGGGCGTTCGCTACCCTAGTAGCTCAGACGGGCGTTTGCATAAGGCAGACGGGCGTCTAAGGTGAGATTTTTTATTCATGATGTAGCTGTTTTTGGTAGACGGGCGTTTGGGGTTTAGTGGACGGGCGTCTGATTACGGACGGGCGTCCATAGGGTTTCAAACGGGCGTCTGGCCTGTTTTACCTTGTTTTTACGGTTGTATCATTCTAGTTTGGTTTGGGTTTTATAATCATATTATTATTGTTTTAAACCCTTATTTATGATATGGTATCATTGGCTAACATAAGCAAGCCTGAATTGAGCTTCTGATTCATTCAGTTAAAACACCGAATGTACTCTTAAAAGGAGTTGAAGTTCGGATCCGTCGGAAGAGCATGATAGGCTTGTGCTTTGATGAATTAGCATTCATCAATGTCTATGTAATTGTTAGGCCTTATTGATGTCTAGTGGTCTAGAAAGAGAGTAGTAAATGTGAGGGAGATTAATTGAAAACACATAGGTGGTTAGTTAATCATTCTAATAAAATTACGTACTTGACTAGTAAAATATTAAACAACATGTCTCTCTTGGATAGGCACCAGTCTATATAGCGATGTGTGTGCTACCTCTGAAGGTGGACGAACTCCGTAGGTCAAAAAAACCCTAAGTACGAAGGGACCCCACTGAGGTGTGCGTGCTATCGGAGCCTACCTATTCTAACCTCCGTGGATATTGGTGTGATCCACTAATATGTTGCCAAGAGTGTCCCAAAAGTGGATACGCGTAGTGCCCTTGAGTGCGGTTGTAACATAGATAAGTTAAGTAGAAACATTTAGTCAATTCATGTTGATGGACATGAGATGAACCCTAGACTAAGTCGGTCAAACATAAACAACTAAACCTTTAAATATCTTTTCTTTATAAATTGTAATTGTTACCATAGCTTCTCTTTCTTATTAAGTACGTTGTACTTACCTCAAATGCATGTTTTCTATGTGTTTGGGGGTGAGAAGACGAACAGGTCGATAATGTTTACGAGGAGGAGTTCGATGATGACGTTTGAAGACGCCTCATTGAAGACTTTACTTTTACTATTTTGTTATTCTTCGTTAGACGGTGTTAGACTTTTGGTCTTTCGAGACTTGTAGTACTGTTACGTTTCTCTTGGGAATATCGTACTCCACCTTTAGATGTTGTTTCAATTCTTGGTTGATTGGAAACTTTTATACCCGAGTCTTTTGCTTCCGTTTGCTTGTTTTTGATTCGACGTAGTAGAGGCTTACGTATGAAATGAATTTATTTTTATTTTGTACGTGCCGAATGTTCCTTTTCCGGATAAGGAATCGGTGTCCGGGAACGGGGCGTTACAGTAACTAGGACAATACCTCAAGTGGATGATCGTGTTGGATCATATCGATGTAAAAGTGACTTTACCGTTTTGGTCTTTTCGGATTTTGATGTAATTCTTGGAATAGATTGGCTATCCGAGAATTATGTTCACTTGGATTGTAGAGAATAGTGAATGACCTTTAAGATACCTGGGAAATTAATTAGCTAAAACTTATCAAGGTAATATTTACAAGTCTAGTAAGAAGCGTCATCCGATAATATCAACAGTTAAGACTATTAGAGCTTGTCAAAAGGGTTGAGAATGCTACTTGTTATATGCAGTGGTGTGGAACAAGTGAAGCCTAAGTTAGAGGAAACCCCCGTAGTAAAGGAATACCCTGAAGTGTTTCCGGAAGAGTTAACTGGAAACATGCCGGATAGAGATATTGAGTTTGAGATTATGTTGGAACAAGGAACGGCACCAGTTTCTAAGGCACCCTATAGGATGGCACCGGCTGAATTGACGGAGTTGAAAGCTCAACTTAAAGATATGCCCGAGAGGAACATAATTTAGCCTAGTACCTCCTCACCCTGGGGAGCCCCAGTCTTGTTTGTCAAGAAGAAGGATGGTAGCATGAGGATGTGCATCGACTACAGAGCTTTAAATAACCTTACCATAAAAAATAAGTACTCCTTACCAAGGATTGACGATCTTTTAATCAGTTACAAGGCAAGAGAGTGTTTTCTAAGATTGATCTTAGGTCCGGTTATGACTAGTTGAAGATCAAGGTAGTAGATATACCTAAGACATCTTTCAGTACTAGATATGGACATTATGTGTTCTTGGTTATGCCATTTGGACTCACTAATGCTCCATCTGCATTTATGGATTTGATGCAGTGGGTTTTCATGCCTGCCTTGGATAAATTTATGATAGTATTCGTAGATGACATCCTAGTTTACTCGAAGGATGAGAAAGAACATGAGGAACACCTAAGGATAGTGTTGAACACTTTGTAGAAGAACCAGTAGTATGCTAAGTTCTCAAAGTGTGACTTTTGGTTGAATCAAGTCAATTTCTTGGGTCATGTCATTTCTGGAGATGGCATTGAAGTTGATCCGGCAAAGATATAAGCAATTGAGAAATGGTCCAGACCGACTACAGTTTCGGAAGTGAGAAGTTTTCTTGGGTTGGCTGGCTATTATAAGAAGTTTGTACAAGACATCTCAATGATAGCTACCCCACTAACCCGACTCACTCAAAGGAATGTGAAGTTTGAGTGGACTAGTGAGTGTGGAAAGGATTTCCAAACGTTGAAACAGAAGTTGACTACAGCCCCAGTGATGGCAGTTCCGGAGATCGTTGATAATTACAATGTCTACACCGATGCTTCAGGACAAGGTTTAGGTTGTGTGTTGATGGAATGAGGAAAAGTGATCAATTGTGCATCTAGACAGTTAAAGGTGCATGAAATGAACTATCCAACACATGACATAGAGTTGGCAACAGTAGTGTTTACCTTAAATATTTGGAGGCACTACTTGTATGGAGTTAAGGCTAGGATCATTACAGACCACAAGAGCTTAAAGTATTTCTTCATCCAGGAGAATCTGAATATGAGACAGAGGAGATGGTTTGAGTTTGTAAAGAATTACGTGATGTGATTCCGGTTGGAATCAGATCTCATGTTTTGCCCAGGAAGTAACTAAGGGGAACAATGACGAGCTAATGATCCTAGACCTAGCAATCCAACTAAATCGTAGCAAGAGAACGCCCAACAATTTCTCACAGTGCTGGTAAATCCTCAAGGGGTTGAATCTTCTACTATGAAGAGAACTCTCACACGCATGTAACTTTTTTTTGATTCCCTACAACGAAGAGAACACTCACTCGCAAGTGATAAACCAAAGTCAAGAAGACTTTAATAAAAGCTAAGAAGCCAAATTTATATCATCATAATTGTCTCCCAAATGAAAAGCTATTGTTTGCCTTATATAGGCTTACAACCAAAAGAAAAAGCAACATCTAAGCATCGTGGGAGAAATTCCCGCTTAAAAATACGCCTATCTCCTCTTTGCCAGAAACGAAATGTTCCTATTGGCTAATAAAAGAATAAATAAATAAAGTGCTAAAAATCCAATATAAAATAAAACCAACTCCTAATTAATTAAATAATATTCATAAATAGCACGAATGATGGTATCCTCCGAGAATGAACCGGATCACATTATTCCCTCCCGGTTCGAAAGGATTCGTCCTTGAATCCACCTGGATCGAATAGCAAGCGTGGCCGAACATATGTGAGTAGGCCTTCATAGTGAAGTACATCCAGGAAAAGGAAAGATGTGAACACTTTAGTAACCAGCCTCGTGTACAAGCGAACAAGGCCAACATAATAATCAGCAACCACAAAATCAAAAGGACGACAATGCACCAAAAATAGATCATGATAAATATGTGCTGCTCGTATATTTTTTAAGTGCGCAAGTGACCCAGCCGACTTGGCAACATTGTCAACGCCTCCAACAAAAGGAGCATGTACCTGCAAAGAAAATGCCGGGGCAACACAATTCAAAAGTGGCTCAATGGTGAGCAAAGTTGCCTCCTCATTCTCAACAGCGATCTCAACCTCTGTACCATCATGAACACCAACTACAACCTCAGAAGTGACAACACACTCATTATGCTCATCAGGAACATCAATGAATGCATCTACTTGTGTAATTACCTCAGCCTCAATGGGAGAAGACAACTCCTCAATAGTAGGGCAAGTGGCCACAAACCGTGTGTTCTTGGCCTCTGTCAATTTTTTTTCAACGCCAACTACAGCACACCGTTGTTTGTAATCCTCCCAAAGCAGGTCAAATGCTTTCTTTGATTTTAGTTCAGCTTCTTGCTTCCTATGCTCTTCTTTCTTCGACCTCTCTTCCACCATCCTCTCAGCCTCCTCCTTTTGACACAACACTCGACCACCTCTACCATATCTAGCTCCTCCACCTCCCCTATCATCACCTCGGTTTGCACCCGCAACCAGAGTAACAAGTGCATCACGAATCTGACACATCTCCTCATGTAATGGTGCAAATGTATTATGCAACTTGTCAGAAACTTCCTGTTTCACTGCTTCTAACTGTCGTGTCAATTCAGCTTTCTTCTTCTCAAACTTCTCCTTTAATCTTTCATCCAAAATTTCATGTACCTCCTCAACAACTAATCCACGTCTCGTGTCAAGGACATACTTCTTGCCCATTCCATAAAATGAATACCAAGTACGGGACGAATTATACCTGACTTTATACTCACTTAACCATGCCTGTCCGAAAACTATAGATTCACCTCTCATTGGAAACACGTCACATAACATGTCAGATTTATAACCGTTAAGTTCAACGGGAACACACGCTTGTCTTGTAACCTGAACCCTACGACATCCAGTATGAACGTAATAAGGACGAGGATGCCTATACGACAAAGAAGTCCACTCTTTTAACCACCACATTACTAACTAAAGTCGCCTCTTCATCGTGATCAATGCAGAACTCATATTCCTTATCCCGAATAAGACAATGTGAATAAAATATGTTGTAATCCATGACCAAAATAATATATATCCTCACAACTCTCGTGTTTAGACTCCCATCTTTCAAAGTTGTATAAAGTACCCTTGTCAACGAACCAGAAGAGCAAGCGAAAGTAAACAGCAATCAAAACCGACTCTCTAGAGGGACACTAGGTGTTCAGACCGAGAATAGGTATAGAAAGGTATGTGGAAAGGGTAATTAAGGATGGATTATTTGTTGGACAATCTTGTTCATAAACGAAATAAAATACAAGTAAAACGAAATACAAGAAATCTTAGAATTACAATTGCAAAGAAAACAGAAAAGGATATATGATCCGAGCCCTGTGTTCCACACAGTTTCCTTAAGACTGATTCCTCCCCTCACCTTCGTGTGCCGTGAGCTTCAGCAGGACGTTAATCTCCCAGGATAGAACGGATAGCAATGACAGGAAGCACAACGCCTTCAATTGCTTAAGAACCTTGTAGTTTGAACTCTCAGTTTTCATAAGTAAAAGAGGAAGCAGAATGCTGTGTGTTCTGGTATGAAGAACTGATCAAGAAGTCTGTTTATATAGGCTTTATTCTGTAGAGAAGAGCTGTCTCTCTCTGATGAAGCAAAGATACAGCAGTATAAATAGGCTCTAGTAGAGGAGAGTAGCAAAACTGATGGAATATGGAATGAACAGTCTCATCATCTGTATTGAATGTCATAAGTGCAAACCGTCAGCAAAGAATTGGAAGCTCTCAAAGATTCAAAGATTCACGCTCGATTGAATTGGAACAGAATAGTCTCAAAGATCGCATTCAAGAGCATTCAGTATTGAAAAATAAAAGATTTTATTTGCAAAACCGAGCCTTATCTTGAGCCCTTCGAATCGAAATCTGCATTCGTGTACGCGAGGACACGCTGGCATGCACAAGCCCAAGGGTAAATCCGATTGATTTGCACCCCTCACGTCTGTAGCGTAGAGAACGGTGTATAAAGTTGGTTTCTTATTCCAACTACACTAAAACAACATCATATAAATATTGATTCTTTTCCCTTCTTCCAACCAATGTGGGAGAAATAGCTCCTTCCTATTTTTCCTTTCCATAACACTTTCCATTCACACACTTAAGCCCAATAGGCCCAATATGACATATCATTTAAAATATCCATTTTAACCATCATTTTCCAACAATCCCCCACATGAATGGAATAGTGTTTAAAACCCCTAGCAAAGGCTCTAAGAATGAAATTGAGAGTTCAAGGTAGATCAATGCATAGGATAGGTAGGTGTGACCTTTGAACCTTCCCTTGATTAAATATGTTTACTTTACTGGCTGACTAGTAGACGCGATGTCCTTGAACTATTCTGCCGTTGATGTAAATGATGACATATCAACCACACTGCATCTACCTAGCAACATTTAGTTCTTGCGGTTATGCCCATTTTGGCCGTGGACATCTGCCTGGTTCTACAAGAGTTTCTAAGAATTGCGCCCTATACAATTCCCTTTGAAGCGGCCCCTCTTCTCTCTTACATAGGTGATTCTGTAATTCAGAATTTTCTCAAAAAATTCTTCTTACACAAATCATTAAAAGCTCTTCTGTGAGGGTTACCCCCCACAGTGATTTTACTTCGGCAATTAGGTTTTCCCATTGAACCAAGATCTTGGGATCTCCAATCTACAAGGTTGGGTTTTCCTTCGCAAAAGTTTTATTCCATGGGCTTTAGTCCCATTCCTCTTGATGATTTAGCAACTACCTCTCTATTTAACCCTTTGGTTAGCGGATCCGCAAGATTATCCTCTGACATAACATAGTCTAAGGTAATCGTGCAGCTTGAGAGTAGTTGTCTAATGGAATAATGTCTTCGGCGATGTGCCTAGACTTACCATTATACATTATATTATATGCTCTTCCAATCGCCGATTGGTCATCACAAAGTGAATACATATTCCTGGCAATCGGCCGGCCATTGAGGAATATCCTCTGTGAATTGATGCAACCATTCGCCTCTTCCCCACATTTATCCAATGCCACAAACTCGCATTCCATTGTGGATCCGGTTATCACGGTTTGTTTGGAAGATTTCAAGACACGGCTCCACCGCTTAACGTGAATACAAATCCACTTGTGGATTTTGAATCCTTTGAATCAAAATCCAATTTGCATCAAGATATCCTTCTATAACAATTGGTTCTCTTGTATAGTGAAGGCCATACTTACGAGTATATCTTAAGTATCTCAAGAACCTCACTATAGCTTTCCAATGTTCATGACACGGATTACTAGTATATCTACTTAGCTTGCCAACAAATGTAAGCGATATCCGGTCTAGTACAACTCATTAAGTACATTAGACTTCCAATGATCCTTGCATGCACTTTAATTGAGATACACCTCACCTTTATTTTTGAACAAAGGTTGACTTTGATCTATTGGAGTTCTAGCTTCATTTGAGTCATCTTTATTGAATTTTTCCAGATTTTATCAATATAATTAGATTGACTCAAAATGAGACCATTAGAATTTCTTGTAATTCTAATTCCCAATATCATCTCTCACAAACCCATATCTTTCATTTCAAATCAAGGCGTTTAACATATCTTTGGTAGATTTGATCATCTTATCATTACTACCAACTATCAGCATGTCATCTACATAAAGACATAAGATGACATAGCCATCTTTTGTTTCTTTCATGTAAATACATTTATCACATTCATTTGTTTTGAACCTTTTTCCAAGCATAACATGATCAAACTTTTGATGCCATTGTTTTGGTCTTTGGTTTTAAGCCATATAATGACTTAACCAATTTACACACTTTCTTATCTTGTCCTGGACTAGAAAAACCTCAAGGTTGTTCCATGTAGATTTCTTCTTCTAAATCTCCATTTAAGAAAGCGGTTTTCACATCCATTTGATGTACTTCTAAATTACGCAAAGCGGCTATAGCAAGTACCATCCTAATGGAAGTTATTCTCGTCACATGAGAATATGTGTCAAAATAATCAAGACATTCTTTTTGACTATAACCTTTTATTACTAGTCTGGCCTTATATTTATCAATAGATCCATCAGGTTTCATTTTCCTCTTAAAGATCCATTTTGATCCTAGTGACTTACATCCTGGAGGTAGATCAACTAACTCCCAAGTATGATTCTGCAATATAGAGTCTATTTCACTATTTATTGCTTCTTTCCACATTGGACCTTTAGAAGAAGTTGTCGCTTCTTTAATGCTTTGATGATCTGTCTCTATCATATAAGTGATAAAATCTTCACCAAAAGATTTTTCAGTCCTCGACCTTTTGCTTCTTCTTGGCTCAACCTCAGTTGGCTCTTCTTCATTTACTTGTTCAGAAGGTTGATCCTGAACATGAACACGCTTTAATGAACTAGGTTCATTTGTTTTAGCCGGGAATACATTCTCAAAGAATGATGCATTTCTTGATTCCATTATCGTATTTTTGTGTATTTCAGAGTTATCTGATTCATACACAAGAAACCGATAAGCACTACTATTGTGTGCATATCCAATGAATATACAATCAAAGGTTTGTAGATCCTATCATCTCCTTTTTAGGTTTAAGTCCTTCAACCTTAACCACACACCCCACATTTTTATGATTTTGTAGTAATGTTATAACATTTCCACAATTCATATGGGGTTTCATCCTTCTTCTTAGAAGAGATTTTATTAAGAATGAAATTCACCGAGAGAATAAGCGTCCCCACAAGTTCGAGTTAAACTCGAACTTAACAACGTAGCATTCATCGCCTCTTTAAGAGTTGAGTTCTTGCGTTCAAAGAATACCATGTGGATCGTGTGTCATGTGTATATGGTGTAGTTGTTTGATGAATGATGCCGGCGCCTCAGCAAGACTCATGAAACGGTACATCATATCCACCACCGTAGTCACTACGGATAGTTAAATCCGTATGCTAAGTTGTTTCCCACCTTCATTCTTATAACATTTAAAAGCATCAGAGCCTTATTATCTTCAATGTCATTAAACGGTTTGTAGAAGAATATCAATATTCTACTTATTATCTAAGTTTAGTTAAAACCTTTACATTCATTTTAATAGTCATCAACACCACTATTAAATCCCGTTAACTATGACAGTTGAACTTTTAAATAATCATAAACTAATGATTACTATTCATAATCTCTGAGCCTTATAGACATTTTAAGAATTAATAATCATCAATATCATGATTGCTATTAATTCTCATTAACTTTGACAATGAAACGTTTTCAATAATTATTACTGCAACGGTTCATATTCCACTAACCGATCATCCGGTCATATACTTGTATTAAGTTCAACACAATTTGTATTTCACAAGATACAACCCGATTTAAATCAAACCCGATTTAATTCACACAAATAATCATACAGTTGCACACCGGTTTTTACAATGATGCACCTCAATGATTGTTGTAAATACATAAGCTCAACAATTCCTCCATTATTTGGTTCGAACACGACGATACCAACATAATAAAATTTGCATTATAGACAGTATCCTCAGACTACCGCTATAATTTTAAAGCAAATTCATTTTTTCTCATAACATGTATAGAATTAAATTTTAAATTGATAAAATTTACATCTATTTTATAACATGTATTAAAATTTTGGACAAATAATAAAGTATTGCATTACTAATAAATTCGTTATAGAATATTAAAAGTCACAACACTTTAATTATAATATCCATTAATAAATCATATGATATCTCATATGATTACATGTATAGATCCAATGACCACAAAATGGACTACATCCATTAATATACATACAATTAAATTTCTCGAAGAAATTTAATAATATTTTATTATTCCGTGAGTATCAAATAAAATCACTCAACGAAATTTGTGAGTATTAACACTCCACGTCTTATGTCACAAAAATAATGTTGTGTCACAACAGATTATTACACTATAATCAAATAAAGAATTATAATTAAATAATTCTCAATCGAATAATTGTTTCCTTCCTGAAATAATAACAACAAAACTCATTTACACAAAATGATTTTGATTTCACAAAATTTTCCTCAGAAAATATATCACTTGCGTCACAACAAATGTAAATTATATATATATATATATATATATATATATATATATATATATATATATATATATATATATATATATATATATATATATATGTATAAATTTTGATCGCCTTCATGTGATCATGATTATAAAATGTTTCTTAAGTATCTATTATGACTACTCCTAGAACCAGTTTGTTTTCATTACAACTCGATTTTAATAATCAGCTCATTTTTCAATAAAACAGCTCGTTTAATAATAACACAGCTCGTTTTTAAGCAGTTCGTTTAAAACAGCTCGTTTAACAAACTAAACAGCTTGTTTAAAATTCAGCTTGTTTGAATTCAACTCGTTTAACAAACTGAACAGCTCGTTCAGAGACTAAACAGCTCGTTTATCAAACAAGTATTCAGCCAGCTTGTTTATAATTCAGCTTGATTCAACCAAGCAGCTCGTATTTACACAAATTTCGATTCGCTTTTTCAAGTCACGGAAAATCGAATCACAAAATCATATGAATAGTTTATTCAGATCAAACTGCTCAACACAAGAACCAAATTTCGATTCAACACATTTATTGAAACTGTTCGTTCTCAATTTCTTTGTCAATGAACAAGGAATATCAGATTTAGTCTTAAGATTGTTGGATAATCTTGTTCATAAACGAAATAAAATACAAGTAAAACGAAATACAAGAAATCTCAGAATTACAATTGCAAAGAAAACAGAAAAGGATATATGATCCGAGCCCTGTGTTGCACACAGTTTCCTTAAGACTAATTTGTCCCCTCACCTTCGTGTGCCGTGAGCTTCAGCGGGACGTTAATCTCCCAGGATAGAACGGATAGCAATGACAGGAAGCACAACGCCTTCAATTGCTTAAGAACCTTGTAGTTTGAACTCTCGCCATAAGTAAAAGAGAAAGCGAGAATCGTCGTGTGTTTTGGTATGAAGAACTGATCAAGAAGTCTGTTTATATAGGCTTTATTCTGTAGAGAAGAGCTGTCTCTCTCTGATGAAGCAAAGATACAGCAGTATAAATAGGCTCTAGTAGAGGAGAGTAGCAAAACTGATGGAATATGGAATGAACAGTCTCATCATCTGTATTGAATGTCATAAGTGCAGCAGTTGGAAGGTCTCAGCATTCACGTTGGATTGGAATTGGAACTGGAACAGTCTCAGCATTGAAAAATAAAAGATTTTATTTGCAAAACCGAGCCTTATCTTGAGTCCTTCGAATCGAGCTGCATTCGTGTACGCAGGACACGCGGGCATGCACAAGCCCAAGGGTAAATCCGATTGATTTGCACCCTCAAACGTCTGCGCGTAGAACGGTGTATAAAGTTGGTTTCTTATTCCAACTACACTAAAACAACATCATATAAATATTGATTCTTTTCCCTTCTTCCAACCAATGTGGGAGAAATAGCTCCTTCCTATTTTTCCTTTCCATAACACTTTCCATTCACACACTTAAGCCCAATAGGCCAAATATGACATATCATTTAAAATATCCATTTTAACCATCATTTTCCAACATGATTTCACTTTTTGGGAAAGTCGGGATCCTAGGAGTTTTGCAGTTAAGTAAAGGATGTAGGATTTCACTTTGAGCCGAAGTCGAGGATCCTAGGAAGAAAAAGTAGTTTTTAGTTTTTTTTTTTTTTTTTTTTCAGTATTGCCGAATGTTGCCTGAATAAAAAGAACTTGTGCAACTTTTTTTTCTTTTTTTTTTTTTTGAAAACTAGGTCCGACTTATACCAATCAAGCAAATTAAAAACAAATCAATTAAGTCAACTTGCCGTTTCTTCTGTTCTTATGCGGCTGGAAAAAATAATAATAATAAGAATAATAATAATAATAATAAAATAGCTGGGAATTGGATCACAAGGCTATGGAAGAACTTTAGCAAAAAGGTAGGTGCTGTTCTTAAATTTTTTTTTTGTAAGCCACGGATCACAGACGAAGGCAATTGATGAAAAGATCAGCTTTATGAAAACGAGAAACGCAGGAACAAGAGCAGGAAAACGATAATGCGGAATCTGTTTTTTTTTTTTTTAAGAATAAGAAACGAAATAAACGAGATCAAAACAAGAACAAAAAGGGATATTTGCTCACCGAAGTTGCTGAGCTCTGCTACCAACTGATTTGATTCCGGTTGGAATCAGATCTGATGTTTTGCCCAGGAAGTAACTAAGGGGAACAATGACGAGCTAATGATCCTAGACCTAGCAATCCAACTAAATTGTAGGAAGAGAACGCCCAACAATTGCTCACAGTGCTGGTAAATCCTCAAGGGGTTGAATCCTCTACTATGAATAGAACTCTCACACGCATGTGATTTTTTGTGATTCCCTACAACGAAGAGAACACTCACTCGCAAGTGATAAACCAAAGTCAAGAAGACTTTAATAAAAGCTAAGAAGCCAAATTTATATCATCATAATTGTCTTCCAAATGAAAAGCTAGTGTTTGCCTTATATAGGCTTACAACCAAAAGAAAAAGCAACATCTAAGCAATGTGGGAGAAATTCCCACTTAAAAATGCGCCTATCTCCTATTGGCCAGAAACGAAATGTTCCTATTGGCTAATAAAAGAATAAATAAATAAAGTGCTAAAAATCCAATATAAAATAAAACCAACTCCTAATTAATTAAATAATATTCATAAATAGCACGAATAATGGTATCCTCCGAGCATGAACCGGATCACATCATTACGACTTTGATATTCAATACCATCCGGGTAGAGTAAATGTGGTTACAGATGCCTTAAGTAGACAACTAGTGTTTGCAGTTTCAAGCATTGAAGATGTGGCAGAAATGTTAGATGGGCTGAAAATATGAGGTTTTGATTAGATTGATGATAGATCATTTATGGCAACGTTGTTAGTAAGATCCGAGCTGATGGATGATTTTCGGTAAAAGCAAGATGAGGATCCAATGTTGGTTGATTTGAAGCGGGTTGCAAGGAAAAAACCTACAGTGGGTTATGTTTTAAATAAGAATGGGAATCTCTGGTATCAGTATCGGTTATGTATGCCTAATATTGGCGATCTAAGGCAAAGAGTTATGTAAGAGGCACATAGGATTTTTTTTGCGGTTCATTCAGGAGCTACTAAAATGTATAGAGAGATGAAGGAAAAGTTTTGGTGGCCCTCGATGAAAGTGGAAATAGCTAAGTATGTAGTAGAATGTGATACTTGTTAGAAAGTTAAAGCGGAGAATAGAAGACCAAGATGAATGCTTAAGCCATTGGATATCCCTGAATGGAAATAGGATAAGATCACGATGGATTTTATCACCAGCTTACCGAAGACAAGAGGTGGACATGATGCGATTTGGGTGATTGTGGATAGGTTGACCAAATCAGCCCACTTCTTGCCAACAAAAGTTGATATGTCTTTAAAGAAGATGACGATAGTATACTTGGAAAATATAGTGAAGCGGCACGGAGTACCTATCTCGATAGTTTTGGATCGTGACTGTAGGTTTGTCAGTCGATTCTGGAAAAGTTTGCAAAGGGCATTAGGTACAAAGCTGGACTTGAGTATGGCCTTTCATCCTCAAACAGACGGACAGTTAGAAAGGACCATCCAAACACTTGAAGATATGCTAAGACATTGGGTTTTGGAAGTAGGCTGGTCATATGATGGCTACCTACCAGTGGCAGAGTTTGCCTACAACAATAGTTATTACGCAAGTATAGGCATGCCACCGGTTGAAGCTTTGTATAGGAGAATATGTCGAACGCAGTTGTTTTGGGATGAAGTCGGGGAAAGACAAGTCACCGGTCCGGAGTTGGTTGAACAAGCTAAAGAAAGGGTGCAGTTGGTTAAGAAAAATCTGAAGGCTGCACAAGATAGACAGAAGAGTTGGGCAGATGTTAGAAGGAGACCTCTCGAGTTTGAAATTAGTAAAAGAGTTTATCTACGAGCTTCACCGATGAAGGGAGTGAAACGTTTTGGACAAAAGGGAAAGCTAAGTCCAAGGTATGTTGGACCGTTTAAGATTCTGGAGAGAGTTGGACATTTGGCTTATAAGCTTAAGTTACCGGAATCGATGTCGAGAGACCATAATGATTTCCACATGTCAATGATGAAGAAGTGCTTGACAAAGACTGATGTTGAAGCTACGTTTGATCCAGAAGTTCATCAGATAACCTTTCATATGATGAGAAACCGATCAGGATTCTAGTCCGGAAAGAAAAGATGATCAAGAGACGGATGATCCCTGATCGGGGTCAATCAGGTTATAATATACTTGACCACCATAAACCAATACTAGCAAGAGGACTAGGCCCATCGTAGTATAGCTATAGTGAATCAAGGTCGATCCAACAGGGAACCAATTGTGGGTCATTTCATATATAAACAATTAATTATACATGTCAAGGACATAAAGGTGGTCTACGACCAACATAGGACAAGAAAAGGTAAAGGACTCGACGCGATACAACGTAATTAACCTCCCCAATTATAGTCTTTATCATTTGGACCTAGATAATTTATATAAAAAACTGAACTTATTAACTGTCAATCCGTTTGTATCTATCTTAGATTGGCTACGGGAGTCATCCTCTTTAACTTGACTTAGCACCGGTTAGGTTGCTAGATCATCAGCGTGCTACATTGCGTGACTTCACCTTTTGGGTATCCATCTCATATAACTTGCACGCTTACGACACTAAGGATGCCGATATTAATCGTACACCTCGCCTCAGGCAACATTCCTATGGTTAGGCGCATTTCCTAAGTGATTACTCAAGCTCTCGTCCAACTAGCAATTACCAAGTTATAGTCTCATGCTAATCTACGACGACGATATAGCGGTGCATGCAATTCCCGAATATAAACCTACCTAGATATTCTTGCCGAACGTCCGTGAAGAGCAATTCATAAGCCTACCTAAGAGTTTTATATTGGTATTTCCTTTTACACGCTTTTAATTAAACTAAGCGAGTAACGTAGCCATAGCCATACCTACCGAGATAATAAATTCAACTAGGCTAAACCTACCATAAAGACGTGGCGTAAATAATCGATGAAACAGGCTCGGTCGACCGAGTGTAAGGCCTCGGTCGACCGAATGACACCTTTCGTCACCCGAACGATTTCAACCTGAATACATCTTAGAATATATATCTCACGTTTCATCATACGTAAGTTTAAACAAAGAATTCACACGATATTCATATAAACTAACATAGATACGCATTAATTAAATCAAGTAGATTCATGAATAAATACTAAGTGTATGACGTAGGTTATGGGATCCCTATAGACAAGGAGTCGCCACATCCCTAACGTCATAACCTAGATCTACATCATCTAGCTATGATTAACTAATTCAAACGATAAAGCATAATTGGGAGGGATTAATTACTTAAAAGAATGAAACAGAAAATAAAGGCTTACATATTGCAGCCCTTAAATTGCTGGAAACCCTCAAATTATTCTACATTGTATCAAAGTTATATTATGATTTGTAATATTGAAGAAAGAATGAAGGGATGATTTACAATTTCTCGTAGCTGCTGCTTATATAGGAGTTTCTGCCGACTTATGAAGGATCTAGAAGGTAAATACGAAAAAATCCGATAAGTGACCGAGATGACACACTCGGTCGACCGAAGCTATTGGCTCGGTCGACCGAACCTATTTTTGGCACATTTTAAATATTTTCTTCGTCTGTCTTGCTCCCCACTGCACGCTTCGTGTTGATCTGATTAACCTTTCATTTAATGCTCCGATTTTCTTTCTCTATTATCTTGAGACCATTGATTAATTAACATTAATCCTCCCGATTTGTTGTGATCTGCAAAATAAACATTTATAGCACAATAAATCGGCCTTTTAATAATAAAAACAGTTAAATACCCAATATCATATTAATAATCACTTAACATTAAATAATAAATATAAACGAGTGATTCAATATGAAATATACATTATTAATCTTGATTTAAGGTCAACGTTGATGACTTTTACGGGTATAATTTGACCGTCATCAATCCCTTTGGTTTTTGTGCAATGGAGCAATCATTCACCGAATGAGGCAACTTGGGAAGTTGAAGACGACATGATCAGTGAGTTTCCAGAGTTTGTGTACTTTCTAGGTATGTTCTAGTTTCAAGGATGAAACTCCTTTTAAGAGGGGAGAAATGTAATATTCCAATTTTCTAGAAATGACAGACGTGTCGTGTTATTTTACAAAAATGAAATATTAATATTTTTACTTCTTATTGGAGTTAAGTTTTGTGGATAAATATATATATATGTCGAAATATTTTATATATATATATATATATATATATATATATATATATATATATATATATATATATATGTATATATATAGGAAAATCTGATAGTTTTTAATAATAAGGGAAATAATAAGAATTTATTATTTTTGGGATTATCTCTTTAAGGAGAAATAAATCCCATTAGTTTCCATAACCAAAAAGAAATCATAACTTTTCTTCCTACGTGAGAGGGGCGGCGCGTGAAGCAATTAGGGCTGAGAGTTTTGTCTTCCAGTTTCTAAGGCGATTCATAAGGGTTTTCAGATCAGAGTATAGCAACGGAAACGTCGTGAAGAGGGTGTCGTTTCAACACAAGAAAGTTGGAACCTTGTGAAGGTATGATTTTTGAGGCCTAGTTATGTTCTTGACTGAGTTTGATGGATTCAAACTCATGATTTCATAGTCTTATATGTTTAGAAGCGTGTGATCGAAATCTAACCTATTTTGGAATTGATCATATAGGTTTCCTGGAAGAAAGGTTCAAATTTTGCTGAAACGTACTTGGATTAGCTACCTAAAAGGTAAGAGGATCTTCATACGAATTAAATTATGGTTTATTAGGGTTTAAGTTAAGGTTTGGCGTGATTTTATGTCAGAAATCATCTTCATGTTTCTTAAGGATCAGGAGCTGTTATGGTTTATAAAAGTGATGTTATTCTTCTATTTTCAGAGTTTTATGATGTTGAACAAGTTTGGGAACGATTAGGGAACGTTTAGGGGTAGAAAACTGAGTTTTTAGGTTCATCACGCTTGGTGCGGGCGCATGAAGGCTAGTGCGGGCGCACTGGAAGAGCAGAAAGGTTGTGTTTTACATTCGTGAGCCTCGTATGGATGCACTAGAACCAGTCTTGGGTGCACCGGGTGCGTAAAGTAGAATTTTACATTCGAGAGGCTCAGCGCGGGCACACCGTGGCTTGATGTGGGTGCACTATATCAGCAAAATGTTTTTGATGAGCTACATGACGCTCAATGCGGGGGCACTGGCTGTGTTTTTGATGAATAAGTTGATTTAAGCTATGGTTTGAGTCTTGAATGTTGTTCTTTGATCTTATAACATTAATTGAGCATGAACAAGCCTCGATTGAGCTTCTGATGCGTTTAGTTCCGGCACCGGATGTACTCTTCAAGGAGTTGAAGTTTGGGACCGCCAGAAGGGAATGGAAGGGCTTGTTCTTTGATGAACTAGAGTTCATCAATGACTGTGTAATTGCTAGGCCTTGTCCGTGTCTAGTGGTCCAGGAAAGAGAGAGAAGTAGGTGTGAGAGAGCTTATTTGAAAATACATAGATGGCTAGTTAACAACAACTAATAAATACATATTGTGTAGTAAAAGATTAACCATCATGTCAATTTTGGATAGGCTCCTGACCATATCGTGATGTGTGGGCGTTCAGATTTAAAATGGATAACCTTGCTGGCCTATAAACGGCTAAATGGCAAGGGGACTTCACCGAACGTGTACACCATCGGGCTTTACAAGAAAAACATGTTTTAATGACGGGAATTCCTGTCATTATATGTCATTTTCTCGTCATTGAAGACTTTTAATGATGAGAAATCCCCCTCATTCCCCCCTCATAGTTGCGCTTCTAGTTAAAGCATTCAATGACGAGAAACCCGCCTCGTCCTTAAAAACATCAAGGATTTAATGACGTGATTATACTCTCATTAAAAATATTTCTAGTGACGAGTAATTTCCTCATTATTATACGATTTGCCTCTCATTAGAACTAAAGTTGAATATTAGTTTCTACCCGTTAATGATGGATATTACCGTCATTAATAAGTGGAAACCCACTCATTAATTTGCTATGGCCAATATCAACAAAAGACATATAATGACCGGGTGTTGTGATATTTATTGTATATTTATTGATATATATATATATATAGTACTGTAAGTTAGATATACAGTCAAACAGAGGACACAAGGTAGATATACAAAGGCTCAACAAACAGAGGACACAATAGAGTGTTTTTCGCCCAGAAATTTATTATCAGATTGAACATAACAGCCATGACATTTGACGATACGTGATCAAACTAATGCTCAAGAAAAGGTAGTCTATTGGAAACTTAATGTCTCATAGATGTTATTCATAAAAGCGAGGATGAGTTCCTGAAGGAATTGAAACATGCTTTGAATGCTAAACATTAAAATATATAATGGCAGCAACAACCAGTTTAGCATTCAAATCAATTGACCAGTCAAATAGACCTGCTTTTATAAGAGGAAGAAGTCTCGCAAGCTTAATATACACTTCATTTGATTGTTCTTGTATCACATGTTCTGATGGAAGATAATCCAACAATGAATTTGGAAATTCTGTAAAATATGCCTACAAAACAAAGAGGAAATAACTATTACAAAATACTTTAAATCATGGAATTAATATATTTGTTTATTTGATATTTGAATGAAAAATATACAGACCACTAGCCTTAGTTTCGAACAAGTAGATTGAATCAAAAACTATAAAAAGGTTGCAAACACGCATTCTGATTATCAAAACTGACATAAAGCAAGGACATGAAGTAGATGCAAATTGACTACAAAACAAATCAAACTGGCATAGCCTAAGAAACTAAACCAGAACCAACATAGAATCAAAGAAATAATTATAGATAGGCTATAATAATGTGCGATTAACACATAGCAGGATGACGAAAAAAATCGGAGAAGTCTTCATCAAACAGAACCAAGCTAACAAGACTAACTTGGGCAGACACATGAGACACAGGACACATAAAAAACAAGTTATACGAAATCAGATTATAACTTAGGAAAAACTCAGATAACCAGATAGATTAGGTAGAAGCATTCAAGTTCTGGAATCAAAACCCAGAGGATCACACTCATGACTCAAAACACAAACTACCAGGACAGTAGAAAAACTTGATCAAACTATGTTGTGATACTTAGAAACAAAATACTCAGAACTAGAAATAGAAAAACAAAAAAAAAATCAAGTATAGACAGGTCTTATAACACTTGTACAACAGACTGCAAGAAATAGACATAACAGTCGATAAGTTTATGACAAGTAAAAGAGCAGACATAAAGCATAAAAAACCAAGGCTTACTCATATTATGTCAGATGAAACATAGACTTATACTGAATCAAATGAAACCTATAGCGGACTGTAAAAAAACTCGGTCAAACCAGATATATGGCATACAGACAGAAATAGTGCAATTGAGACATGGACATAAACTTATAGTAGGAAAAACATAGAGTTTACAACATGAAGAAATCAGAAAATCATCAGGACAGAATTCACTTACTCTTATCTTCAAACTTAAGATAGACTTTACAAAACTAGATAAAAATAACAGAGGAAGTATCAAACCACACAAATAGACAAGCAATAAACAGGGATGTAAAATTACTCAACTTTTAGATTGCTAGTGACCTTCATATCAGATCAATGAGAAACAATCCACGGATAATGGAATGCAATTTCTTAGGATCTTCACAAATAATTTAAACAATGCAACCTTGACTAATCAGTGTGTCATGTTCAAAAGATCAAGTAAAAATATAAAATAAACATAGTGCAAAGTGTGACTATTCAAAGAGGTTACACAGAACTTAAAAACACTTGAGGTATGTATTCTAAATATGATCAACAGAGGATAAGGTTGATGCACATTAAGTACTCAGACTTAAACTTTTTTCCTTAGCAATATAGCTATCTAAGGCACTTAATGAATTGCTATACAAATGAAATCGTATACAAGTCTCCTAAAGAAAGAGACTTATTTTGGAAAAATAAATAAATAAATAAAGATGCATCCGGATCTGATGCCACTTTTTAGGTCCATTGAAGGCATCGTAGGGGTGGAAAATATATTATCCATAGATTTCACTTTGAAAATTTAGTCACAAGACTTACCAAGTTATGCTAATCTTGTTACAGCTTTTTAAGAAAAAGATATTAAGATTAATGAACAAATTTGTAAATGGAAGAACACAAGACTTACAAATTTATGCTAATCTTGTTATAGATTTTTCATGGATGAGTTTAAGATAATCTGTAATATACATGGATGTATAATAAAGAAAGAATTACGTATTGAAGAGTTGAAATAATGGTACAGTGAAGTCACAGTGTAAAGCTTGGCAATAACAAAGCTATTTTGAGTAAGAGTCTGCCTTCTCATGTAAATATCAAATATGAATAAACAGACCAATCAAGAATTAATGCAAACATCCCAAATAATTACGATAGAAGAGAGTACAAACTATACAAAGACGTGGACAGCTTTCATCAAAGCTTCGACCAGAGCATTAACCCAAATATTGAGATGGCATTTCAATACCCCATAACATGATTTCAAATCTCAAAAATGCTACAATGCATCCATGGTTAACAAAAAATCTAGAGAAACATTATGCACAAGTAGCATCATTAAACGTACATTAAACGAACAACAATACTGAACTAACATAAATCTGGATACTCAAGAATACAATTACGGGTAATATAGTTGATGTATATGAGTTATGCACTTTGTCGTAAAAAGAATGAATTGCCGAATTTGCATCTGTAATAATTAACTTTTTGCTGAGCACAAAACAGAAAAATCAACGAAAATCATTACAACCCCAATGGAAATCATTACAACTTGCAGAAAGTTCGATCTATGCTTTCAACAAACAAAGAAACAAGAAAAATGTGTTATTTACCTAAGAAGAAGAATTCTCAAAAGTCATATTTTCAGCATTGAAATCCTCTCCTTCTACAATCGTAGTTCCACACCCAAATGCCCCTGTTCCAGTGATCCTTGATGTGTGACAACAAACTAACAATTACCAAGAACAAACTAAGCTTCATCAACAGCTCCAAAAAAAAATTCGATCTTTCTTAATCATAATCTTTAGGGGAACATGAATTCTTCCATGTAGTAGGAAACCTTCACCCAGAATTCAGTCCCATTATGAACTTATACTTTTATCATAGCTGAGGTTATAATTTGTGGCAATGAAGGAAAAATAAACTTAACAAAAGAAAGTTAGCTTTTACCAACAACATATATCTTCACAAACACATGGATTCTACCATGTTGCAGTAACCCATCATGCAGAATTACTGACCCAATATCAACTTAAACTTCTTTTATGTTATCTAATACTATAATTTGTGACAATTAAGATATCAACCAAAAAAAAGATGAAAAAAAAAAGAGAGTTAGCTTCATCAACAGCTCAAAAAGATTAAGTCTTTTTAACTTATTATCTTCACAAAAACATGAATTCTTCCATTTAGCAGGAACCTTTTATGCAGAATTATCATCCCAATATCTAACTTATAACTTCTGAAAAGAAAAAATCATAATTGCCACGTAAATCATATGAAAGAGTGAAATTACAATAAATATGTACTGGGATTAGGGTTTTATGAGAAGAAATTGTAGAGAAGAGGTATCAAGGCTTCCAGCGTGGGGATTGGGCTTTAAACTGAGAGAGCGGTGTCGCTTTGCCTTTCACATATCGATTCTTAGGCTTTGACCAGAACTCGTGGGTCACCTTTCCACATTTGACCTCTTGGTGGTCAAGTACCACGACAATAGGTGGTCCACAGATTCCCGGCGTGTGGTGGCTTCCAGAGAAAACAGTCGATGTAAGCTAAAAATGGAAGATTATAACAATAAACAATTAGATAGTCAGAAAACCTTGGTGGCGAGGAGCGACAGGGGGCAGGAGCGACGGCGGGCAGGATTCCACTTCATTGCTGCCATCTACGCATCCAGGCGATGCAAAGAGAACGGAAGAAGTATATGAAAATGCGACAATCTCTACAATTAGGGTTTGGGAGATAAGCATATGGCTGGGGGTGTTTTGGTATTTTCACAGATATTAGGATGGTTGGGGTTGTTATTGTAATTCCGTTTGTATATTTAAGGAATAAATTTTTATAAAAAAAAGAATTTTATGGAATAATGACAGGAAGTTTTTATTGATACCAATAATGAGAGGATTTTGTATAAATAATGATAGGAATTGTAAGTTCGTCATCAAGATTATCCGCCCCTCATTAAAACAAACATTTAATGTTAAAATGTCGGCCCGTCATTACATTCCCGTCATTGAAAAACTTTTTTCTTGTAGTGTTTCCCCCGTGGCTTATTGTGTGATCCATCAATAGGTTGCACAGTACATCTCATGGCGGATATAAACCATACGCGCCCTTGAGTGCGGATATAACATAGATACATTAGGCTAGAAACATATAGTTATGACATGTTGATGCACATGGAGTGAACCCTATATAGAGTCGGTCTCATAAAGATAACCTTTTAATTATAAATAATAATTAATTTATAGCTTCTACCTCTGATTGAATACTTTGTACTTACCTCAAATGCATTATTTTTCTATGTGTTTGGGGGAGAGAAGATGAATGATTGCGTGAAAATCACTTACTAGCAATATGACTAGGTCTATCGTAGTAGAGTACTGGCGAGTCAAGGTGGATACCACAAAGACACATAAGAACGCAAATACTCGAGATTGAGCTTGTCACAAAGACGGTCTACGACCACCTATAATAAAGGCATAAGTAAATTTTGTAGCAATAAACTAGCAAGATTATGCAAGTTCAAACGGAGCAACAAGTGTTTCTGAGGTTTTAGTCTAATTATGAGTGATTAGTTATTCCCCACACACATGCAATAGTCCTCCCTGTTGGTAAATTTTAATTCATTTTCAGCTATGGGTGCAACTCCTAACTCTATCTACTTCCACTGTAAGGACAGCAGACAATCTATACACAACTAACCTCCTTCGTTGGTTGTATTAGTTCATACGCAATAAGTTCTAGAGTTGCCAGTTATCGAATTTGACTAGCAACTTCCTAAGGATCCATCAAGACAATGTCCAAATGAACACTTCACTAACAGTCCTTCATGCTAATTTACGATGACATGTAAATATCTTATCAGGCTACTATCATGTAAATTAAATTTGTCGATCAACGTAGATGGCACCGATTTTCATGAACTAGTAATTTACTAGGTATTCAGATCTAGAGATATAGACCATCGCATATCTGAAGAATGCAATCACTATTTCATGATTTCTTCACCAACGAATTAGATCTATACATACATGGGGTAAAATAAACAAACTAGTACATAAGTAAACTAAATAAACAATTAGCACATAATAGTCAAATGGAACAACGACATATTTACATCTTGGAAAAAACAGAAAATCATACCCTCGAAGATGAGTGTACATCTCCCTCGGATCTCTTCCTAGGCGGCGACTCCGTCGTCTCTCTGACCAGACTTCATAAAATAAAGAACAAATAACTTTTATTGCATAATACTTGTCATGAAAATTGTACACTTTATTGTTACACTAAGTTCTGTGGCGATGCCTCTTATTTATAGCTACATAAACCGACTTAGAAACACCTAGATCTACCCTTCATCCAAGAAAACGCATTTTGGAAGATTCAGGAGCCTCGGTAAATCGACGGCATACCCCGATTAATCGGGGGTATTTTCATCTTTTTTTTTCTGCCGACTTAGCATGGAAGGTTCTGGAATACCCTAGGCCCACTCCTTCGTTCAGTCCACTCCAGATTCATCCACAATGCTCAGCCCAATATCTCGTTTCCTGAAAATAATCAAATAACTCCTGAAATAATATCGAAATAGGGAAAATAAACGTTAAATGCAAATTACTTGACTCACGAACCCGAAATATGATATTCAACTCTAATGGTTCATAATTATAGGTCGAAACAACTATTTTTAGCTTATAATGTATAGAATGTTGATGCCGTTGGATAGGCTATTTTAAGCGTCATCAATGAACAGGTAGATCCGGAGTTTGAGGAAGACTTTTGTGACGAATTTTGAGGACGCCGAAGTTGAAGCATTTATTTTATTCATTGTCTTATGATATAGTACACTTGTTGTTCGGCTGAGAACCTTGTAGTTTCATTTATTGCACTTTTGGAGGTTTTCGTACGTTATGGTTTTCGTTTGGTTTTCCAATATGATAAATATTACGTTTCAATCTTTAGTTTGAGTTTCTAATATTGGATAGTTGGCTGGAAAAAAATATACCTTAGTCTTTTGCTTCCATTTTGCTTAACTCGATACGACATAGTAGAGGCTGAAGTATAGTATGAGATTTATTTTATATTATACGTGCCGAACGTTCCTTTTTGCGAATAAGGACTCGGTGTCCGGGAATGGGGCGTTACAATTTAATTTCCAAGAAGGAGGATGGAATAGAGAGAGCAGGAGAAATACAAGTGTGTATGAATATTCTCATACGGTGACATGTGCTATTACTCCGGCGGATGTTGAGTGAAAACAGGGACCGTCTCTGATCATTGTCGATGAAGTTTGATTGAGGTCAAGTTAAATTAACTCGATGCCTACTAACACACTAGCAAGAGAACTAGGTTCAATTGTAGTATAGCTAGATAGAGTCGAGGTCGATCCCACAGAGACTCGGCACAAATTAAACACAACTTTATCCTATTAGAACTAAATTGAAAGGACGGTCTATGACCAACTAAACGCAGTAAATAAAATAGTGACAACCACAAGACACAAAAGACCACAAAGACAGACTAAAGACTGCTAAAACACGGATAATACGGTTGATATTATCTAAACAAATAGTATTGATTACGCTAGTAGATTATAACTCCCCTATGTGAATAGGATGCTAACGAGATAAAACAAACGTTAAAGATTAATTATTATGACCACGGAGTCATCCCCAAGGTAGATTTAGCTCGGTTAGGCCTCTAAATCATCGTGCCTCCATTACGTGACTTCGCTTTTTAATGCCTCCATCTCATATAACCCGACACAATTACGAAACTAGGGATGCCGGTATAAACCGTAACCTCATCTAAGCAACATTCCTAGGGTAAGGCGTACTTCTTAGATGCCGATTCAATCTATATCCTAAGTAACAATCACTTTTTGGGTTTCATGTTAAATTATGATGACAAATAATTAAGTTGATCAGGTTTAATTACTCGTTTTAATTCCAATTCAGAGAATCTGACGTAGTCGAAGCCGATCATAATATTGCCCTACACATCACCACGCTCGATCAACCGAACGACAGCACTCGAGCGACCGAATGACATGTCTCGGTCGACCGAACACAGTTCTGTGTCGGAACAAATCATGATTACTTCTTAACGTTTCTAACCTAAACACATGGGTTCGTAAATTAATCTACATCACGCAATCAATACAAGAAAAACTACTCCATAATAAAATACATCAGATCTACGAATAAAGATTGCATAGTTGAATAGTCATACCCTCGAAGACGAGAGTGACTCCCACTCTTTAATGCGCTCCCCAACCGGAGAATCCGATGAATCCACAATGAATGAACATAAAGAAAAGTAAAGAAAAACTAAAAACTCAAATTGTATAAATTGTTTTGTGTTGTAGTGGTGTGTTTTTCTCAAAGATCGTGGTCGCTTTGTTTATATAGGAGTTGTAGCCGACATAGGAGAATCCGGAAGATTGACATGCATTTATCACATTAGGCTCGGGTGATCGAACCTACACGCTCGGTCGACCGAATGGCCAGGCTCGGTCGACCGAGCCTTCCGCTATTACGCGTTTTCACTCCGCTTTATCGACTTGTTCCCCACTCCATGCTTTTGAATTGATCTCGATTAATCTTTTCTTCAATGCTCCGATTTTCTTCTCTTTTATCTTGAGATTTCTCAATTGCATGATAATTATCTTCCCGATTCGTTCACGATCTGTGAAATCGGCATTTATCACACAATTAATTGCTCTTTTATAATAAAAACAAATAAATACCAATTATCACATTAATAATCACTTATCATTAAATAATAAATATAAACACGTGATTTAATACTTAAATATATATAATTAACTCCGATTTAAGGTTATAATTGATGACATAAAGAGGTATATTTTAATCTTGTCATCAAAATGCCCCTACTTAAACTTTGCTTCGTCCCGAACAAAGCATCAATAAGTCATTCCCAAGACAACATTTTCGTTGGTCATCTCATACTTACACAAGAAACCCGAGTCAACTCATACCACCATGCTCATAAGATAAGCATTATTCACTACTTGCTATGAATCAAGTGATTGTGTGCATGTGCATTGGTTTTATATAAATGTAGCAAGATTAGAGCTTATGCAGACTTCATATCAAAATTCACCAACATCAAGATTCATACTTCTTGTGCCTCATGAATGGTTAAAGCACTAGAACAATAAGCAAGAGCGTATCTATAGGGTTTTGGACTTGGAGACCGAGTACTACTCAAAGCCTCTAAAAATTTAAAATTTTCAATTTTGCATATTTTTCGAATACTACTAATCTCAAGGAAGAAAACTTTTCATGAGTATCCCCTATCTTAGATTAAGCATAGCATTGAATATTACCACAAGCGGGGGCTACTTTGGTAATGTTACTACAAGCCCAGTGTCTTAATGCATTGTCAAAACACAGTACGCCCCAAGCTTATTACTCCACTTTTGTTGGCTAGAAGATCGAATACATCACGACAAAATATCGACACTAGTCCTCATAACCAATTATCTACGCAATGTACACATACTTCTTTCAATTATTATAACTCATGTGGTACTAAGCGATTCATATGTTGAGTAATTGAACAATACCTAACTACTTGCAATTGTTGGCATGAATATCCTTAAGTTTACTAACAATTTATCGCGAAAGTATAATATGACCACGTACTCATGCAACTTGGTTCATTTCCTATCAATTCTAAGTATAAGAACTTCACAAGTTTAAGGGTACGAGTTAAAAAACTTGGCATTTATCCATAAAAAATTTTAAATTTGGCTCAATATTGTCTCAGTATTCCGTTCCCCTACTTTTTCAACATATATTTTCAACATATAGCTAAGTCCCTTGCCCCCCACTTAAACATGGCATTGTCTCAATGACAAAAACAAATGAGAGCTCAAGATGAAAGACTTAGCTCTGGAAACGGCTCCCAAGTAAAGGAACAATATTGGAGTAATCATCGGCACATTGTGGAGAGACAGATACATCCTGTATAAACAAACAAGCTCCACGAAATCGTCAAATACCATGTCTATGGAAGTTATAAAATAATGTGGCAGTAATTAGATATAGATATCTAAAAACAGTTTAAGCCACTTTACTTTATACTGTCATGGACAAGACCAAAAGGGATTTAAACCTAAATAAAAACTCACATGACGGCTACCAAGGAAAAAACCTCGTGTATTCCGAACTTAGACTCGGAACATGGCGAGATGAAAAAAACCGTGATAGGCGCATGCTACTTTATTAAAAAGAAAAACGAAAAAGATAGTTATAGGCAGTAGTTCTAAATTTATAGTCGCTAGCTCGACTCAGTTCAAGATGGTCTATTCATAGACAGGGTCATCGAGGTACAAAACCTCCTCTCAAAGATCAGCGGAAGCCCGTGATAATGCTTCACACAATGTCCATTGACCATAAATCTGGACCCGTCTTTGAAATTGAATACCTCCACCGCTCCAGAAGGAAAGACTTGTTGTACTTGAAATGGGCCACACCATCTTGATTTTAACTTACCCGGAAGAGTCTTAAGCGCGAATTGTACAAGAGAACCGGATCACCCTCTTGAAAGGTCCTATCCGAATCTTTTGTCATGGAACTTCTTCGTGCGCTCTTTGAAAATATTGGCATTCTCGTATGCCTCTAAACGAAACTCCTCCAGGCGAGTTAATTCTAACATCCTCTTCTCACCGCCAACGCCTCATCAAAATTTAGCATCCTTGTTGCCCACATGGCCCGGTGCTCCAATTGCCCGCAGGTAGATGACATGCCTTTCCAAAAACAATCCTATACGGTGACATTCCAATCGAGGTTTTATATGCGATCCTATAAGCCCATAAAGCGTCGTCTAAACGTAACGACCAATCCTTTCTAGTCGTATTGACGCTTTTCCAGATACGCTTTATCTCTCGATTGGTGACTTCTACCGCCCACTAGTGCTGGGGTGATATGCGGTTGCTAGCTTATGTCGAACCCCATACTTAATCATCGACCTCTCAAAAGGTTTATTACAAAAATGACTACCATTGTCGCTATAATGCGCCTAGCGTCCCAAACCTTGTAAAAATATTCTTTTCAAGAATCTAACCACAACCCTAGCATCGTTAGTAGGGAAGCAATGGCCTCAACCCATTTGGAGACATAATCAACAGCAACTAAGATATATCGGTTAGATAGTGATGAAGTGAAGGGTCCAACGAAATCTATTCCCCAAACATCAAAAAGTTCTACTTCTAAGATGCTCTTAAGTGGCATCTCATTCCTCCGTGAAATATTTCCTGTCATTTGACAAGCATGACATGCTTTTGCATATTGGTGTGCATCCTTAAACAATGTCGGCCAATAAAAACCGCATTGAAGGACCTTGGACGCAGTGTTTTCTCCACCGTAGTGTCCTCCAACTTCATAAGAATGACAATGCTTCAGGATATCATTATACTCTTCCTCAGGCACACACCTTCGAAAAACATTATCAGATCCTAGCTTAAACAAATAAGGCTCATCCCAATAATAGTGTCTAAGATCTTTAAAGAATTTTTTTTTTCTTGACAAATGAGATTTGGTGGTAGGTACTTTGCGGATAGATAATTAACAAACAAACTAAACCATGGTTGCTTCTTCTCCTTCACAACCTCTATTCGCGAAGAAACTGCAACACAATCATCGTGTCCCCCGATGGTGGTGATGGAGAAAAGTTGTTCATCGAGAAAGATTCTCCTATCTTAGGTAATTCCTCACCATTCTCTAATTGTAAGCGCGATAGATGATCGGCCACCACGTTCTCACTTCCTTTCTTATCTCGGATTTCTACGTCAAATTCTTGCAGCAGTAGAATCCATCTCAACAATCTAGGCTTTGAATCTTGCTTTGCTAGGAGATACTTAAGAGCCGCATGGTCGATCCACACAGGTGACTTTAGATCCCACTAAGTAAGATCTAAACTTGTCAAAAGCAAAGATAACGGCCAAAAGTTCCTTCTCCGTTGTGGCGTAATTTCTTTGGGCAGCATTCAAAGTCCGGCTTGCATAATAAATAGGCCTGAAGATCTTATCTTTTCTTTGACCTAAAGCGGCGCCAACAGCAGTATCACTTGCATCACACATAAGTTCAAACGGAAGATCCCAATGCAGTGCGACGAGCGGGTGCGATGATCGATCTACTTTTATTTCGTTGAAAGCTTTTATGCACTCATTAGAAAACACGAATGGCACATCCTTGGCCAATAATTCGGTAAGAGGTCTAGAGATTAAGGAAAAGTCCTTGATAAACCTACGATAAAATCCGGCGTGGCCTAAAAAACCTCGCAAAGTTTTAAGATTAGTAGGCGGAGGTAGTTTCTCGATCACCTCTACTTTGGCTCTATCCACCTCTATACCGTTCTTTGATATACGATGGCCTAGTACTATACCTTCCGTAACCATCAAATGACATTTCTCCCAGTTAAGCACAAGATTCGTCTCCTCACATCTTTTCAACACTCGTGCTAGATGTGTGAGACATGAATCGAAATCGTCTCCAAACACGGAGAAATCATCCATAAATATTTCCAAGAAATCTTCCACCATATCCGCAAATAATGACATCATACATCGTTGAAATGTTGCGGGGGCGTTGCACAATCCAAATGGCATTCGATTATACGCAAATGTCCCATATGGGCATGTAAACGTTGTTTTCTCACGATCTTCGGGTGAGATGTGGATTTGATAGTATCCCGAATACCCGTCAAGAAAACAATAGAAAGCATGCCCGCTCAGTCTCTCGAGCATTTGATCAATGAAGGGAAGAGGAAAGTGGTCCTTACGAGTCGCATCATTTAGTTTCCTAAAGTCTATGCATACTCGATGACCGGTGATTAGCCTCACAGGAATTAACTCATTCAACTCACTGGCTTGCACCGTCAATCCTCCCTTTTTTGGGAACTACATGGATAGGGCTTACCCATTCGCTATCAGCAATTGGAAATATAATTCCCATTTCTAGCATTTTTATAACCTCATCCCTAACCACTTCCTTTAATTGTGGGGTTAAACGCCTCTGAGGTTGTGCAACCGCTTTCTTTTCAGGGTCCACGGAGATCTTGTGCATACATACGCTAGGACTAATGCCCTTAACGTCAGCTATGGTCCATCCAAATGCTCCGCGGTACTCTCTCAAAACTCTCATTAGTTTCTCCTCTTGTAAGTCCGTCAAGGAAGAAGATATAATTAGAGGCAAAGTCTCATCTTGAAGAAATACATATTTCAAATTTGCGGGAAGAGGTTTTAAAGTCAAATTTGTGGGAGGTTCTTCCAAAGAGGTCTTCAACTTTTGACCAGTGAGTTTGAGTGCGAAGTACTTATGCCACGTTGGTCTATGATAGAATCTTTCAATCTCCGTAGCACTTACTTCCTCTACAGGCCTTGGGGTCCCTCTACTACATCCTGGCCATATCATCTTCTCCTCCTCACTATTTACGTACTTGACTTCATCTTCTTCTTCTAAAACAGCATCCAAGAAATCCTTTATACTTCCATGTTGTTGAAATTCTTGAACGATCCTATCAATGGAATCCAACATGAAACATGCATCTTCTCCGTCATCAGGTTGCTTCATAGTGTCGAAGACATTGAATGCAACTCTCTCTTCATTCACTCTTAACACTAACTCGCCCTTGTAAACATCAATTAGCGTTCTACTAGTGGCCATGAAAGGTCTCCCTAATATCAAGGGCACTTCGCAGTTAGCCTCCATATCTAATACCACAAAGTCGACAGGAAATACAAACTTTTCAACTCTTACTAGCACATCCTCAACCACTCCACATGGTTCTTTAACGGAACGGTCAGTTAATTGCAGTGTGATTGAGGTCTTCTTAAGATCTTTCATGCCTAGCTTCTGAAAAATAGATAGTGGCATCGAGTTCACGCTAGCTCTAGATCGCACAAAGCTTTGTTTAAACATACGTTACCTATGGTGCGAGGAATGAGAAAGCTTCCCGGATCTTTGCATTTTGGGGTAACTTATGTTGAAGAATGGCTGAGCACTCCTCATTAAGGCATATGGTCTCTAAATCTAGAAGTTTTCTTTTAGTTGAGGCGGCGTCTTTTAAAAACTTGGTGTACTCAGGCATTTCAAAGAAGTGCTTCAACTAGGGGTATATTGATTTGTAACTTACTAAACATATCCACGAACTTCTTATACCTCTTATTATCAAACTTAGGCTTCGGCTTTGGTGGAGGATAAGGTAGAGTTGAAGGATCGACATCGGTGAAAATTGGATACTTGTTATCGTAAAGTTCAACTCTAGGGCAAAGAGGTTCTTTATAATGCTCTTTGCTCAGCAAAGTCTCGGAAGTATTAGTCTCATTGCTTGGCTCACCATCCTTATTCTTTATGACTTTCTCTTTCTCTTTCGGGGATGGTGGAGTTACCTCTTTTCCACTTCTTGTCATGATTGCATTCAAGTCCTTAGGGTTCTTCTCAGGTGTTGCTTGGCAACCTCTCCAGAGAGTCTAGTTGAGACTTGCTCACTAGTTGTCCTATCTCGTGCGTGAGGTTTTGGACTAGGGCTTCTTGATTGGTCACCTTAACATCGGTCTTCGACAATATTGGCTAAAGTTAGTGGCTAAATCAGCCATAGATTTGAAAGTTGTCCCATATTGTCGGTGATTGACATTACTCGATTTTTCTATCACGACTTCCCAACCAAAAGTTTTAGTTTGTTTGTGGTACATAAGTGGTAGGCGGTTTAGGCCTTTCTCCTCAGCATTAATGTCACTATATCGGAATCCAGGATGGTTATGATTAGGCTGTACCCTCCCCGATATAATTGGCTTCTTTAGTACCAAAGATTCTCACTTTGAGGTGCTACCTCAATTCCAGCCCTTTCTCTACTTTTGTCATCCTCTCTTGCATCCCATCTACCTTATTGTTGATAACGAAAAGTTGTTCTAAGATTTTGGTAGATGCACTATCATCAAATATGTCACGCCATCTTCACACAAGAGCTATGTCATTGCCTCCCCATTGGCTATTCATTGCTTTTTGCTCCATCTTCCTTGTGCCTCCTCGGGAGATAAAAGAACAAACGCGCCATTCATTGGAGGCGTCTACTCTAATTTTCTCCGTCTCTCTCAACCCATGGTAAAAGTTTGCATTAAAAGCCAAAGAGAGATGTCATGATGAGGACACTTCCTCATAGCTTCCTTGAAACGCTCTCAAGCTTGATCAAAACTCTCCCCGGGTTGTTGCTTAAATCCTAGGATGTCTTGGCGTAACTTAAAAGTTTTTCCTAAAGGAAAGTACTTATTCATGAACTTTTGCAACAATTGTTCCCAAGTAGTGATAGATCCAGCCTCTAAAGAGAGAAGCCATTGCTTAGCTTTATCTTTCAAAGTGAAAGGGAAAAGCTTAAGACGAATGTTCCCCTCCGGGATTAATTCTGGTTTCACTGTGCTAACGATTTCCAAGAAATTCGTCACGTGAACACCAGGATCCTCGTTTTGGACTCCATGAAAAGTAGAATAATTGGTCACCATTTGAATTACATTAGGCCTGTGGTGATAGACATCCGCGACATCTTGCGGTGCTACGATAGCGGGAATGAATTGCTCAATAGTGGGCGTCGCATAACTTTGCAAAGTGCGCCTCGCTCCTTGAGCTAGGGCTTGGTTTCCATTATTAGCATTAAGATTCACATTATTGGCATTATTAATAACGAGATTAGGTACCGGTTTGGATTGACTGGATTTCCTTCCATTTCTCGCTTGATTCGAATGTTCGTAATGATCGGTTGTATGTCCTTCTTCCACTCCTTGCTCGCTTTCCTCAAGATTTGGATCCTCTTCTCCTTGCTTAGCCGCCTCTAGCTAACTTTCTATTTCGCCTTGCAAATTTTTCTATCTCGAGATTATATGGCTCAAGCGGTTCCTTCGATTTCCGAGTAGCGTACTATAAAATAATAAACAACAATAAAACAATTAATCACTAGTAAAGGCTAGGCCTTTAACTAACTAACTAAAACAAACTCAAAAATAAGTTTGAGAAAAGAAAACGTAAATAAAACGAAGCGATTGTTTTAAAACTAATACGAAATCGAAATGAAAGGAAAATAAATTCTCGGTCGACCGAGAGTGTGGTTCGGTCGATCGACCGCGAGCGCTTTTTTTTTTTTTAAATTCTTTTACGACCTTTGTTTCATATACTGATTCTTTATTCACGAATATTCACGAATCCATTTCTAACAAAATAAGCTATATCTTAATTTAATGACTCGAGTCCCGGCAACGGCGCCAAAAACTTGATTGAGGTCAAGTTAAATTATTAACTCGATGCCTACTAACACACTAGCAAGAGAACTAGGTTCAATTGTAATATAGCTAGATAGATTCGAGGCTCGATCCCACGAGAGACTCGGCACAAATTAAACACAACTTTATCCTATTAGAACTAAATTGAAAGGACGGTCTATGACCAACTAAACGCATAAATAAAATAGTGACAACCACAAGACACAAAAGACCACAAAGACAGACTAAAGATCGCTAAAACACGGATAATACGGTTGATATTATCTAAACAAATAGTATTGATTACGCTAGTAGATTATAACTCCCCATGTGAATAGGATGCTAACGAGATAAAACAAACGTTAAAGATTAATTATTATGACCACGGAGTCATCCCCAAGGTAGATTTAGCTCGGGTTAGGCCTCTAAATCATCGTGCCTCCATTACGTGACTTCGCTTTTTAATGCCTCCATCTCATATAACTTCTGACACAATTACGAAACTAGGGATGCCGGTATAAACCGTAACCTCATCTAAGCAACATTCCTAGGGTAAGGCGTACTTCTTAGATGCCGATTCAATCTATATCCTAAGTAACAATCACTTTTTGGGTTTCATGTTAAATTATGATGACAAATAATTAAGTTGATCAGGTTTAATTACTCGTTTTAATTCCAATTCAGAGAATCTGACGTAGTCGAAGCCGATCATAATATTGCCCTACACATCACCACGCTCGGTCAACCGAACGACAGCACTCGGGCGACCGAATGACATGTCTCGGTCGACCGAACACAGTTCTGTGTCGGAACAAATCATTATTACTTCTTAACGTTTCTAACCTAAACACATGGGTTCGTAAATTAATCTACATCACGCAATCAATACAAGAAAAACTACTCCATAATAAAATACATCAGATCTACGAATAAAGATTGCATAGTTGAATAGTCATACCTCTCGACGAGAGTGACTCCCACTCTTTAATGCGCTCCCCAACCGGAGAATCCGATGAATCCACAATGAATGAACATAAAGAAAAGTAAAGAAAAACTAAAAACTCAAATTGTATAAATTGTTTTGTGTTGTAGTGGTGTGTTTTTCTCAGCATCGTGGCTGCTGTTTATATAGGAGTTGTAGCCGACATAGGGAGAATCCAGAAGATTGACATGCAATTATCACATTAGGCTCGGGTGATCGAACCTACACGCTCGGTCGACCGAATGGCCAGGCTCGGTCGACCGAGCCTTCCCTTGTTACGCGTTTTCACTCCGCTTTATCTGACTTGTTCCCCACTCCATGCTTTTGAATTGATCTGATTAATCTTTTCTTCAATGCTCCGATTTTCTTCTCTTTTATCTTGAGATTTCTCAATTGCATGATAATTATCTTCCCGATTCGTTACGATCTGCGAAATCGGCATTTATCACACAATTAATTGCTCTTTTATAATAAAAACAAATGCAAATACCAATTATCACATTAATAATCACTTATCATTAAATAATAAATATAAACACGTGATTTAATACGAAATATATATAATTAACTCCGATTTAAGGTTATAATTGATGACATAAATAGGTATATTTTAACTGTCATCAAAGTTCAAATGCTCGCCTTGTATATAAACAGAGAGAAGAAGTTGTTGCTTTCAAAGATATTGAGCCATTTGATTTCGAGCTGATTCCTGCATCACCAGTGACGGTTATCCGTGGAGATAGATGCATTCAATTTGCTCCGATTGGTCAGGTGCACATTCTTAACTCATGTGGAACTATCCAATCACTGGAATTCAATAGGGATATTTGATGTTTCATTTCTGTATGAGGAGAAAATGAGCATTGTTTGCTGCAGAGATCTAACCTAATTGCTGCATTTTATTTTCTTTGATAAGAATCGATGGTTGAAAAGGGGAGGGATGAAAACAATGGAAGAATCCGATTGTAGGAAAGGGTATGTCGGACGAAGAGGCAAGGGGGGCAGATAATGAGTTTTGTCGGATAAAATAAATTTTTAACCTTTTCACCATTTTTTAAAGAAAAAGAAGGGGGAAATACCTTTTACCCCCTCGTGGTTTGCTAATTGAAGCATTTACCCCCTCGTGGTTTAATAATATAAGATTTAGCTCCCTAGGGTTTTCCAAAAACCATAAATTACTAATTCCAGTAGATACGAAAGAATATTCCACCGGAATATTCTTGTTTTCCATATTATTCCCGTTTACCCTTCTTTTAATAATTCGGACTTTATCCTATTAAAATATGCAAATACAATTAGACATCATCTTGGCTAGTTTCCCGTTGAAGAACACATCTTTCCGGTCCGTTAGTGTAAGAAATTTTGCATATTGAGCGGATTTTGTTGTTTTAATTAGCTAAATAAAGGCAAATATAAAGGTGGGTGTATATCTTCCAGGTAGTAAGAAACTACAATCAAAAAGCTACTTCCGGCTTTTATTACCCGCCAAAAATACCATTTTTGTGTTTTTTTGTTCCGTTACATGACGAGATCTTGTTGGTGAGTGTGTGGGGGTCGGGGAGAGGGGTTTCATTATCGGTTGTATGATGGTGAGACTTTGCGATGAGAAATCCATTACAGATTTCATTGCGGACAAAAATCACCCAATAAATTATTGTTTTCCTTGAACAGCAAATCTTGGGGCGGTTTTAGATTTATTGTGCAAATATAGTTGTGTGATTTGCGGTATGTGTTCATATATTATCAAGATGGCATTGATTAGAAGGGATTTTAGTGATGTGTTGTGCTTTTGGGAAGAATGTTTCCAGAGATTGGTAACCGCGGGGATGAAAAGGGTTAGTCACGAAATTGAATGAAAGAAGCAATTGTTTATTTGATGTCATTCACACGGTCAGGGAAAAAAGAGGATAGTTGGGAAAATAAGAATATTCCGGTGAAATATTCTTTCGTATCTACCGGAATTACTAATTTATGGTTTGTGGAAAACCCCAGGGAACTAAACCGTATATTTTTAAACCACGAGGGGTAAATTGCTTACACCATAGTAGTTATTGATCCAGTCCACCTCCAAGGCAACATCTACTCCATGTAATTTGCGCACCCCTGATGCTATGGGGTGTACTAACGCAACTACGTTTGACCTGACAACTGCATAGAATTCATGAACAATTGATCGAGTCATAGTCGATGTCGGTGCGGGACTAGTTGCAAGGTGCTCCAACAAAAATCTCCGTAAGAGACTCGACATCCTGGTAGGTAGACTCTCCCATACAATTCTCCTCTCTCTGACAATAGCACTATCTTGAAAGAGCCAAATCCAATTTGCACGATCTTCGTCTGTTCTGAACCGAGTTAACAGTGTCTGAAAGTCGTAACCCAAAATAACATCCTCCCTATGGTCATTAACAAACACAGGTTGATAAGGATTCCATTCCGGAGGATCATCAGACGTGGGGGAATTTGGTTCATGCCATTCCGGAGGACTAGAAGACGTAGGGGAATTCGGTTAAGACATTATGATTAAGTCAAAGTAAAATTGAGGGTTATACAGAGGTAATGTAAAAGTTCATGGTATATATAGAGTTGTCAGGTGTGTAAAAGTGCAGGCCGTGACAAATCACTTCTTCAACAGGTATTACAGCATTGATGCAATGCAACGTCTAATTGCTCACCGTCAACTGCCTACCAAGTGGGAGCGTGTTATGATAAAATGGTTTGCCAATAGCGTCTATGCTACTATACACACTCTTGAACCGACATTTGATTTGTTAGCTTTTGTGTACGCAGATCTCTATTACGAAGTTGATTTTGGATGTTACATCATTAGTAGGATTTATGACATATCGCTTGGCACACATGGTGATGATTATGCCTATTATCCATTCCTTATCACAGCTATCGCAAGACATTTTCACGTACCGGAGTATGACACGGATGACATTTCTTCGGAAACCTCCCCTATCATCATTAATGAGCACCCTTAGGTTTATTTAAGTACTTTATCATATTTTCCCGTGCAAGTTATTTTCCATCAAGAATGAAAAAGAAATTGTCATATTTCCCCGTACTTTATCATATTTTCTTCTCGTAAGTAAAGATTTAAAAGACCTTGTCCGATGTTGCACATTTTTGTATGGTTTCTTGTTTTGATTTGTTATTCTTACAAATAAAGAAAAAGCTAATGGATGATCTTTCCTGATCACATGAAGTGGTTCTTCCATCTCTAGTAGATGGGACTATCACATTGATTTGCAAAGAAAGAAATCATTAACCTCCAAATCAAGAAGTAAGGAAAATGCTAGTTGAGACTAGTCTCTAGTTTATGAAACGGACAACGAGCACTGCCTATCAGAACATGGGCTAGTTAGATATTTGAATTGTTTGATTCGTCAAAATATAGGATTAAAGATGTTTTTCTAAACAAATGATAATTTTTAAACAAAAACAATATAATCACAATCATAATAATAATAATAATAATAATAATAATAATAATAATAATAATAATAATAATAATAATAATAATAATAATAATAATAAAAATAAAACATATAAGATAACTGTTGAATGAGGAACAACTGTACGAAACGTACATCTAGCCGTTTTCTATGTCCGGGGTTACCGCACAATGAGCAATGCCTACCAGAACCTGGGACTGTCCTGTCAGCAGGCATCCTGCTGGTCCTACCGCCGGGAGGCTCACCTTGAGAAGCAATCCTGAGGATCCTGGGTTGGCCCCGCCTCGCTCCCGTTCTTTGTGTTTCCCCTCCTTCGCTCAGTCTAGGCTTAGGCGGAGGAATACGCTCAGTTCTAATTGATTCCGGGAGAATCCAATCATCCTCGACTGGAACAGGATATACACGTCCAGCATAAATATGTTGGAAACATTCAGCTTTGTAGTACTTCGAACAATAATCATACGGACTCTCACATCGCTCACTTATAGCGGTATGGCATGTACACAAGGGGTCCGAGTCCCGAAACTCCCCGCAATAACAGCTCCATTCATGCATATTTACCTTGGCACTAGTATCAATGTCCCAACTTGGAACTCGTCCCGGTCAATTGGCTTCAGTGTGAAGGTCCTCCTGACATGTGAAACTTCATTCAAAAATTTATCTGCTTCAATGGCTAACATTGTGTGACACGAGTACACAAGTTCTCTCCTGTCAAAATACCAACCCTGCAATGTTCCTCTGAAAAATTCAAACAGATTGATGATACTCATCTTACGCGCATCCTTGATCACGGTGTTAAAATTTTCAGCACAATTGCTTGTCATTATGGCATAATGTGTCCCCGAAAATGCGATCATGCCTATTTGTCAAATCCAATATTCTCCAGGTAACGCGATACTGGCTTGCTTGGATCTTGATCCTGATCTTTTATTTGTTGAAATATTATTCCGAATCATGTTGTTGAAAATGCATACGAGGCTTCCCAGAAAGTGTATGGACAGTATCCCGTGGTTCCCAATTTTTAATTAAGGTTCATGACAATGTGGTGGTAACAATAACCATGGTGAGTGTTTGGGAATACTTCCCTAATAGCTGCAATGATGCCTGGCCCTCTGTCTGATACGAACACCATGTCTGTACGTTCTCCGATTACCGACTTCACTTTAAGCATGAAATACGTCCACACATCAGGACTCTCTCCGTCGGTCACTGAAAACGCTAACGGAAAGAGATGGTCACCCGCGTGTACACCGATAGCTACTAAAAATGTCCCCTCGCATTTTGTTTTCAAATGTGCAATGTCCACAACTAATGTAACACCAAAAAATATTGGGTTGTTATGGAGATACACCTGATACTATTATTTGGGTTTATACCATTATAAAATCTCGCAGTGAATAATATAAAATGGAAAGGTGTATTTAATGGAAACTTATTATTATTATTATTATTATTATTATTATTATTATTATTATTATTATTATTATTATTATTATTATTATTATTATTATTATTTTGAGTGAAAATATAATTTATTTGTTTGAATATGTATACATATAAATATAATTTGAAACCATGGAGATAATTTTATGGTTGGTTAAGCACCACCCTCAGCCTTATCAGAGTAGTTCAGATTCGTAGGAGTTAGTATCTATTATATGAGTGATAAGATGTAGGTAGTTACAGCAGAAAAATTCAAAATTTAATTATGACTTATCTTGTAGGGGATTATTAGTAGTATAAATATAACAAACTTGACCTCACAAATCATAAATATATATATATATGAAAAATGACTTTTGGCAGTGCAGATTTGGCAGCGTGCATTGAAACATGCTGCGAGTGCATTGAAACACGCTGCGAATAATAGAATTTACAGCGTACTTTTTTACTCACGCTGCTGATAATTGATATTGATAACTAATTGTAGCGTGTGTGAAAAAAATGTTGTCGATAGGCGGTTTTGTGGCTCGCTTTTTCTCGCTGCGTAAATAAAACTATTAGTAGCAGGATTGTAGACGCCGTCAATGTTTTACGCTATATTTCCATCAATTTTTTCATTCTCCCGCGATTTAGAAAGTAAAATAAACACCCGCTAAACTCGAATAAAATTCCCTCTTCCTCAAAACCATAAACAAAATTGCCTAGTCATTCAAATCATTGACTGAGCTCTACATCGTGGCAGCTCTCCATCTTGGCCGCTCTTCGTCCTTGCTACTCTCTGATGGAATTGGGTTGTCAAGGAGAATCTGTCGATTTCCAGATCTGTGCAAGAATTTCCAGGTAAAATGATCAATTTCATTTTTTCATTCATGTTCTCAGTTTCCATTATCAATTCTAAGCGTTTGGTGAGGAGGGAGCACCACCATGGACTTTTTCTATCGATTTCCATTATCTACACTAGGGTTAAGTAGGTTCCGCTATTTAGTTGATGATTTCATGGGCGAATTGGAGGAGAGATTAGCGCACTAATGGGGCAGCAGAGATGCCGGATGAAAAGAGAGTTCCGGGGAGGTGCAGAGCTCTGCAATGGGCGGACCCACTAAGGAGGTGGGGTGGTCTCAAGACCACCCCAAAATTTGAAAAAAAAACAAAAAAAAAATTATTTTTGTGAAATTGTATTAGTTTGTTATTAGTATATGTATTAACGTCTTCTTTATTTTAAAGGAATTCTTCATTAGCCTAGTGGTATTAACTGTTTTTTTTAAATATTTTTTATCTAGAGGTCATGGGTTCAAAACATGTTGTAAGAAGTATTTTTTTTTCTTTTCTACCTTACACCATTGAACATGCTTATAGTACGTGTTTCATGCCTTATACAATCTAATTTTTTTTTCCTTTTACCTTAGATCTTTTAAATTAAATCTTGATTTTATTTTCTTACATGTAAATCTAATTATAATAATTAAAACCACAAAACCGGGTGCACATTCGAAACGCGTTTGTAATTTTTTTCTTCCTTATACCATCAAAATCTAATTATAAACGTTAAAAACCACAGAAACAAACTCTAGCTACACTTATTATATTTAGAAGTACAACACTTTACTATATTATATGTTCAGTAACTTGATGTACGATAAATGAAATTATTTTACATTAGATTCTTTTGTTTCGCGGACTTGTATTTTCAATTAAATTGAAAATCAAGACCACCCTAATATTCAATCCTGGGTCCGCCACCGCCGCAATCAGGTTTGACATTGAAAAATAATAAACACTATATTGCTGATGAGAAACCATGAGCAATTTTTTTTTCTTCTCTTAAATTAACCGTTCTTTTAGGATGGTAACAAATCCAACAATTTCACAAGCCTTCCATTGCGTTATCAACTTCCTCGCCGTCAAATACTTTGATTTTGGTGAGGATGGCGAAGGTGTTTTTATAGCTTTTGTGGACTTTAGTGCGCACTCACAACATTTACCACATCAATACTTGTCAGACGTACTCTATGTTCTTGGTTTTTTTTGATTAACTCTGTTCTTATTGCTGGATTCATCAATTATGTAGAGCGGACACTTTCTCTCCGTTCAAATAATATTGAGCAATGTAGGGATTCAATGCTCAATGATCCTGGTCCTAACTTTGCTAAGTTTATGGATCATTTCACATCAAAAAAAGCTTAAGGATATTATGTGTACTCAATCAGAGTCTGCATCACGAGGTTCATCATTTTTCTCCCACTAGTTTTGGGCTTGTAGTGACACAAACATTACATTTTATAAGAAAAAATATAGATAGAATACCTAACGTTTTTCCTGCCCAGTTGCCTCTTTACCTCATTGTCGTTCTTGGATGATATGGATTGGTAATGGTTGGATTTTATCTGAAGCATTTTTCAACTTCAACAAAACTGTTGGGTCACTTGACTTCTCTGCTACACTATTTTTATGTACACGGCTGCTGAATTTTCGATCTTCTTTAGGAGAACTTATATGCATTACATGTTTACTCTATTCGGTTTTTGCCTCTCTGTTTGATAGTTTGCCTTACTTATTTCCTTATCTTGTATTTAAATTAAAGCTCATTGCATTGTTATGTTCCTTTATCATTTTGGTGTTGTATTGAGAATTTATTTGTAATTTTTTTTTTTATCTGTTGCAGGGGATTTATGTTCAAGGCTTTGGGTTCAAGGCTAAAAGCAATAAGCTTTTAGGTTAGTTTTTTCTTTTGAAGTATAATTTGGAATGATCGTATGGATATTGCATTAAGGACAATTTTAAATTGTGGGAGGTAAATGTATCTATGTATGGTATGGAATTGTTCGAAAATATAGACCACATTTTGTCTTAATCATTTCATGGTATGTGAGGAAAGTAAGGTTTATGTGGCTTGGTACTGTATTATTATGCATTTATAATTTCAAAAAGGAATAACACTATATGTTAATGGTTCCTCCTTAAATTTTCATATTTTAATGCCACATGTAATATTGCTATGTATGATTTTGGACAAATTTTATAATCTGAACCAGTTGTAGAGTTGTGCAGAGTGCCGACATACATTACCACCATTCATTTCTAACCTCTCACACACGATAAAAGTGTATTATGTGAAAGAGAGTAAAAATGAGAGGCTTTCTAATGTATCTTGACTTTTGCACAAACCTTCTACAATCAGATTCTTGTAAAAAATCTCTCATGATTTTGATAGAGAGTTGATGGGTTGATTGAACTGTACTTTTTTAGAGGTTGTTGGTTTTCCCCCTGTTTGGTCCCTTTTTTTACGGGCTCTTTTGTCATTGTTGTGTATCAGCTTTATAAAGGTTTTGGTAGTGTTCAAATCTGCATTTTTGCGGGTGTAGTTCAATTTATGTTCATTTATGATGCGTTCATTTTTAATCTTTTCTATCCCACATATTTAATATGGCCACTGTGAATGTTTATGTTAGCTTACTCTTAGAAATGTTATTTTTTGGATGATGTTAATGTCATATGTTGCATTTTGTTTCTTGTTATGACTATATATTGGATTAATATTATTATAGATGAAAACATACATCATTGACTACCATTTCTATATTATATTATTATTGGAAACAAAAGCGTAAGAGTATCTTTGAAGGTCATCCATACTTAAGAAGGTTTTGTTCGGAACACATTGAAAATCTTACCTTTTAATTACTTATGTATTAACCATGATGCACATAAAGTTGGATCGCAAATTAATGACTAATATTGTTTTTGTTTTCTTAATTTTAGAAATGTTACAAGTCAATGTCGGAAAGGAGTTGGTCCTCATGGGTGGACAACACTTCAATTGGTAATGAACGGGGTATGTTTTACGGAGGCAAAATGGAAGAAAATTCTTCTTTTATTGTATTCAAATAGTTCTTTATTCTATGTTGGATTTAGTATTTCTATTCTTGTGTATTGAATTAATTGGTTTAGTATTTAATTGTGTATTATTATTTAATTGTGTATTATTGAAAAGATTTTGTGTACTCGTTTTGAACAATGAAAATGGTTTTGATTTTTTATAGATGAGCATGAGTTCTTGTACTGGGTAAATATTAATTTTTTTATTAAAGAAAAATGTATTCACGGCGTGCTTATATATGTTGCCACTAATATCAATTTTTTCTGCACGCTTATGCATGGCGTCTTTAATATATCCATTGGTTTAGCAACACACAATGTATGCTGCCAATAATAAAATCGGCAGTACACGACGACGGCATGTTGTAGATTACCTTGCACTTTTAGCGACACACAAAGTAAGATGCATGCAAAAAGCCTTGTAATTTTAGCTGCTTTGAATTGTGCGGTAGCGCAATGTGCTTATTGCGAATAGCCATTTTGCACGCCGCAAAAAGTCATTTTTGTTATATGCATATAAAATCCATCGGTACTAGACAGTAGAAGGGAGAAAAAAGAGCAAGCAGAGTAAAGCTTTGACTGTGAGTTCCGTTTTATTCATTTTCAACCATGTCTTTTGCTACCTTTTATTTTGCTAAAGCATTAAGTGCATCCGTACATGCACTGTTTTGTTTGGTGATTATCGAAAAACAATAATAGTTCTTTTGAAACTTGCCAATGTTTTACTAATATTATATGTAAGCACCGTTTCGTTTTTGACAAAATCAACACTTCATGTAATATATAAATAATACTACCTCCATCCCAAAATATAAGTCTATCTGAGGTTTTTCACACATATTAAGAAAATTAGTTAAATTTCTTATTTGCCATTAATTTTGATTAAAAAGACTAAAATGACCTTCAATTGGTATTAATGCAAAATAGTAAAAAATGGTTGAGTATATAATAAATGAGGGGTAGAAGGAGAAAAATGTAATAAATACTTTATTGGTTTTCTAAATGGACTTATATTTTGGGACAAAACTAAAATGCTAAATGAACTTACATTTTAGGACGGAGGTAGTAATAATAAGGGAGTTATGCAGAGAGTTATACTTCTAATGCATGCTTACTATTTTGGTCAAATACTTTTCTATACAAATCCGGTCAATTCAATATGAATTTTATTTTTGATACAAACAACGGTATGTATTTTATCAAATGATTATTTTAACAGAATACGTATATAGATATTATCAGTCATTTTTGTGAGTTATTATGTTATATCAAAGCCAATGTGTATATAATTAAGGGAAACTTATTATATTATTTTTAAGACTACATAAATAATTACAAATATAATTCTTTGGTTATATATACATATATATACACACGTTTTGAAACTATACCATTGGTCATAAGTTTGACATCTCGTTGGGGAAATGAATGTTTTTTTGGAAACTACTGTATCTTGGGGGTTCAAATTCTTAGGAGATAAAATTTCAACAAACTATAGCTATAATGATAAGATATAAGTTGTTGTAACAGAAATTTAATGGTTTAAAATTTAAAATACATCTTATCTTTAATCACTAGTAAAGAGTTTTGGAACTATAAATAGGAGAGGGGTATGAGTCTTAAATCACTAATTCAGAAGGAAGGAATTAAGAACGGAGTTTTACGGTAGCTAATATCAAAGGCGTAGCACCGTGAGTTCCATTTTTATTTTACCGTGTCCTATTTTCTTTGCTATTTTATTTCTCCATGGACCAATGCTCCAGGTTTTAAAAAACAAAATGGTCTGCATCTATTCATAGATATATTTTGGGGTGATATATTTTGGGGTGTACATGACTATGTTTTGTTAATCTAGTTTTTTAAATTTTTTTAAGAAATATGTGTTTTTCCTGCATCGGGAATTAATCTGTGGCAAGTGGGTGCATTGATGAATTTGAGAAAAGTGGAGCATAATTCTTAGATAATATTTTTGAAACCATACCATCTTCAGTTTCCTTTGAACAAAGTTATATATATGATGCTGAAAGTAGCAATTCGTTTTAATTTGTAGGGGTGGTTTAAAAGGACAAAAAAAGTGGGGGAAAATGGGAATCAGGACAGTGGAAATATAAATTGGGTGATAAGGAACAAATCAACTGTTCATAACCCAAAATCCACTGTTTGCTGCAGTGGAACTGACCCCAAATATAATGTTTCACTATCACAGTGGAATAAGGATATATACTTTTTACCCAGAAAAATATTTCACTGTCCTCTTTGCATATTTCTATGTTCAATTTGTTCTTTTTGACAATAAACCCCAATTTTTAAATAGTTTAATCTTATGATACATAAGTCGATTAAAAGAACTTTTTTATTTTATGACACTAGCTATTTCGATCGATTATCTTTGAAAATTATATAATTATTTTATTGTGCTAATAATTTTCCTCACTACTTTGAGGAGCCCAAAATATATTTTAGGGAGGATGTAAATTTTAATAGGTGCCTCATTTAAATTTTGCAATAAGTTTTTTTTTTATGATATGGAATACTAACTTCCATTTTGAATAATAATGGTCATGACAGTATTATAAAGTTTGGTCTTGGCATACACCGATCATTGTAAAATTTAATGAAAAGATCATCATGATAAAGAATTCTTTTTCTTGCTTGATGCAAAACTCTTAGCGACTAGGTGAGTTGGGGTTATTGCACCGCAGAATGTCTAATCACCGGTCACGGGGCCTCTTGATCTTGGCTCATCGACATTCTTAGGGTGATGGTACCAAAAGTTTTCCTCAATGTTCCATGTGCTTGGTCGGGAAAGCAAGGGCCGACGGCTATGTCATGGTTCAGAGGGCTGTGGGGTTGGCTAGAGCCTTTTGGGAGGTTCACTAGGCGATAGTCTGAATCCTTTCCCTAACAATCGACCGGAATTGTCAGGCAATAGCTTGCTTGCTTGTGAACTGCGGTTGAGAAACATGCTGGAGTTGGTTGGTAATGACTCATCGACTAAGCCAAGTCGGTGTCAAGCGAATTAATAGACTTAAATTAGATAAATTACTTGACATTCATATCCTTTGTAAATTATCATGTTTTTTTTTGCAGTGTTATTAACTACTATTATATGCAGTGTAAGGAAAAGCCTTCAATTAGAACATTTTAACTGTTTTGTAACTATTATTTTTGTTATAAAAATTCACAGGCACACACCGGAACTCACTGGCTATTTTTAGCTCACATGTTTGTGAAATCTCTTTCTTAGGTATAGAAGGACACCAGAGTAGTGAGGTAAGAGGGGTAACCTTGGAGGCTGTGCTGGGAGATGGAGTTGATGAAAATTTCAATGTTGATATGACAACTTAGTTGTCAAGTTTTGATTTCAGCTTGTTTTGATTTTTTGGTTGTTCTCCCGTAATAAAAATTAAATGATGTTTTCTTTCGTTTTTGTGACGTTTGAATAAAGTATTAGTTCCCTCAGTGTTTTATTTTGGAGTTTTAGTACTTGGGCAGTAGATCTCCGGCTTGTTCCTTTTTAGAACTAGGGGTCGGGAATAGGCCTATTACAACTAAGATAGGCCGACAATACTTAAACCCCTCAATACTAGAATTCAAAGCCATAAAACAATACTTGAATCTGCCAAGTGCATCAAGCTCTATGTCTGTGATAGTTCCTGGATTTTCTTTCTTCAACATGTAAAAGTAGGCGGGTAATTTAGAATACGATAGTGTTACGCTTCCGCCGATGAATTCCAAGGCTTTCTGTCTACAATGTTACGCACGCTGATAATCAAGATCTATGTTGAATACACTTTTCACCTCAACTATTAAATGTTTTGTCGTGAATCCAGAGCCGAGTTCGATGAGGTTCTCCCTTACGAAATGACCTATAGGTCCAGGCCTGGCTTGCCTCTGATCATTGGTTAATTGCTCAAATCCACAAGTGTGAGTTTCAGTGTACGTGGTTATCTCGAAGTTGTTGCAACCGTCAACCTTCCTACCATCAACCATCCATTCGCATTTGTCCGAAGTAAAACATTGTAGTTTTAACTTCTCCTTGTCGGACCTTAACAACATTCATGAATCTTCTTTCTGAAACGCCCCAGCCCGTGGACACGGAGGAATTTAGGAAAACGGAATGGAAGACCTGAAATGAGCACCACTATTGAGATTAATACTTCCCATAATAAATGTGTGACCAATGTCAGGGTTCTGTTCTAAAGGTGCTCTCAAATTACTCATAAACGATCCACCGACATTGAGGCTTGATTGCATCGGTGTAGGCGTAAAAGGAGGCGGACAGTCAAACGGCTGGCTTGTTCCATGTGTGTGGACATTATGACTTGTCTGACCAAAATTATTCCAAGATGTTCCAGTTTCAGTCACTGGTTCACGCCTCCTACCATAAGGTTGTTGGCAGTACGGTATGTGCGTCGTCTATCCAAAATTATGCCGAGACGTTCCAGCTTCATCCAACGGTTCACACCTTCTACCAATAGGTTGTTCACCGTAAGGTGTGTGTAATGGCTGACTAATCATATTCGCAATTATTCCCCAATCGTAGCCCGGTTCACTTGTGATGTCAATCACTCGATGACTTAAAGTTGTAATGGGGTGGATGGCAATTTCATGAGAAATTTGAGACGGATGTAGTAGGTACAACATGCTCTCGTGAATTTCGATTAATGTAATGTTCTAGTGTAAAATCCTCGATTCTTACATCATTTTCTCCGACTATCGGTTGTTCATTTAAGTCAAAGGCATTGTCATTCATGTCTTCCGAATGCTCATCGTCCATAACCGGTTCGGCGTTAACACAAAAGTTTGACGGTTTCTTTCTAAGAATATCATCAATGTATAGCCATGTATCATCGTCCAAAACATCAATCGGTCCTCGTAATCTCCATTACAAAAGTTTCATGACCAATGTATTGTTTGATACATCAATTCAAAATTTTTCACACACTTTGTGCTTCACTTCATCCAATGTCATATTGGTTTTAACACGAATCAAATAAACATTTCCTCTTTTATAAGACCATTTGTCGCTTTTCTTAGTAGTATATCCGGTCTCCACCGAATATAAACTTAACGGACACCATGTTGTTATACATGAAATAATCATTAATTTTAATCAGTATAGGGTGGAAATATGAAAACAGAATAATATGTAAACAATGAATATGTATATGTGCACATGAAAGTATGTATGTATATATGTATGTACATATATATATGTATATATATATATATATATATATATATATATATATATATATATATATATATATATATATATACATATATATGGACATATAGTAAGGATTTGTATACATACTTGTATATATATTTGTATATATATATATATATATATATATATATATATATATATACACACACACACATAGGTTAGGTTTTTTTTTTTGAATGTAATTTGTGTTGTGATGTAACAGTAGACATGGGGTGATAAAATAGAAGATTGTTTTTACCAACGTCATAGAATGTTTGATGATGACGAGGGAGAACAAATGCAAGACAGAGCCAGTAGAACAGAGCTTAAACTTTCGATCTAACGGATGCTTCACTTCCGGCGGAGGTTTTACCAAGGCTTTCTTGAGAACGGGAAAAGATGCTCTATTGAGCGGATCTAATGAAAATTTTCTACGAGCTCGCTATATAAGGAGCCCCAATAAAAGCCTGAGGATTAGGCCGACACAATGAATCGAAAAGAATCGAAAGCATACAGGGATGCATGCATTTCTAAGAACCTCATCAGGTCGAGGCGTACCATACAATAGGTTGAGATTTGTCGTATTTTTTATTTTCTTAAAATACTTCATTATGTTGTTACCTATAATTTCACGGGATGTGCTGTTACGATCACAAAAAAATAATAAAATATAGATAAATTTTTCAATTTCAACTAATATTGTAACCAAACCAATAAAAAAACAATCGGTATACAAGTTTCATTTTTTACTACGAGCAATCACATTGATATCAACAAAAATAAAAATGTATCAACTACATAATTCTCCAACGAATGTCAGTTTCTTTATTGAACTATCTAATCAAAATTAATCATTTGATTAATCTAAAAATCGAGATTTGATCCTTTCACTACCCTAAAAATCGAAACTTTGTCCCATCACTACCATAAAAATCTAAACTATATCAAGTTAATTGCCTCAAACATAATCATATATTGACGTGTAAGAAAAACAAGTAAAACAAATACAATATTTAAAATTATTTTAAAAAAAAAACTTAAATGTGAACTGGTTACCCATTTACTATAAGACCAGTGTAGTTTGAATTCCGTTGGTTGATCTACCCTTTCAATTTAAAATATGGCGATTTTTTTCACATTTGGAGTAGAAGATGATGATGATATTGCAATTTCAGTAAAATGGGCGAAGAAGAAGAAGATGATGATATTAGGTGCAAAATAGGAAGATATTTAGCATTTAATGTTGAAATTCATTGAAATTTGGACGAAGCGAATCTCATTTCGACGAGGTGAAGCCTCTGTTTCGTTACAATTGGACGAAATACGTCCTATTTCATCCAATTTGAATCTACGCACTTCTCACGTCAAAATTATGACGGAACCGTTACTATATAGACGGATTCGTCTAAAATTTGACGGCATCCGTCCTAATTCAGACGGGTTTGTCCTTTTTGGTCTGCAATTATTTTTTGATGGGATTTATATCAGATTTGGACGAGATAGTATATATTTTGACGAAGTCGTCAAAATTCGGACGTGTGATGTAAAAAAAAATGTTGGATCTGACCTGCCATGAAATGAAATATCGGGTGCTCTGATGACTGATGTCATATTTTCTTAACTTCCTCCACTCCCTCAATCTCTCCAACTCCTCTCGATCATGTTTCCGTCGGTTTCACAACAAAAACGCATGCGTCGATCAAATGGTAAGCCTCAATTTATTTTCGATTAAAACTTCCATTGCTACTTAAAAAAGAACCTCCCACTATTCTATTCCTCTTCAAATCCAATTGGCTTCTCAAGCTCTTCAGCCCTTCCTCAATTTTAGGTCCGATTTCAGAGGCACGGATTCTGCTATATTCAAATCACTATTGATAACTTCCGCTCGAAAGGGTACATACAAGCTCTTTTATGGGTTGATGACTCGGACTCATTTAGCGAGTGATTGGTGACCTTTAATTTTCTTTGCTATTAATTTCTTTTTGCAGTTGATTGAGTGAAAGATGAGTTTTTGCTGCTGTTGTTGTTGTTGTTGATGTGTTATGCCCGCTAATGCAAAAGACATCAAGCTTTGATTGGAATTTTAGCAAAGGTATCTTTATGCACATATTCCTCTCCTTCTTATATTTAATTTTGTTTATTTTATGATTTGTGTTGGTGCATTTTTATTTAATTTTTTTGAAGTCTTGAAATTTTTATTATATCTGTTGTTGCATTGGATATGTTTACTCTTTTAATGGTGGAGTGCCACTCGTAATGCCTACTATATCTGCGTCAATGATTTGAAGAGACATTACCTCAATTCGTGTCATTTGTACAAGGATGTGCGATATACTTTTCGGTGTATCCCAATTTTGATGTCGTTTTGTGTGTGCAGTTCTTATTTTCAGCTTATATTCATGTTGGTTTAGTGAACTTTGCAAAGTTCCAATTGATTTTGGTTCAATAAGTTAACAGCATTATATGGGAGTTATGCTCCATAAGCTTGATAGAATTGGTGAATAACACTAATTTTGTCATTGAGAAATCATGAACCAATACATGGTGTTTATATAGGGAGCCACAAGGGCTATAAACGGAAATACAAAGAATAAATATAAACTATTGTCTAATATGCCCCCTCAAGCGGACGGCGCTGTGCGAAGGCCAAGCTTGGAAATGAAGGTGGAAAAAGACAATCGCGGCAAGGGATTGGTGAGAACATCAGCCAACTGATCAGCAGCAGCCACACGAGCAACCCGAATAAGGCCTCGCTCAACATGCTCACGAATGAAGTGATAATCGATAGCCACATGCTTCATGCGTGAGTGAAACACGGGATTGGCGCTTAGGCGAAGAACACCTAAATTATCACAAAAAATCACTGGAGTAGAACGAACCGAAAAACCGAGATCTGCAGCGGATAGGTCGACCAAGCAATTTCGCGCGATGTCGACCTTTTTACAGTATTCGACCGGTGGAAGAGCGGGAGACCGAGGTTTGCTTCTTGGAGCTCCAAGAAATCACATTCCTACCCAAGAAGGCTATATAACCAGAAGTAGAAGTATAGCCAGGCATGTACTCAGAAGTTGCTGACGCATAAGAACCACCTTCCTTATTGCCCGCCCAATCGGAATCAGAAAAGGCATGCAGAGCCAAAGGCGAATCCCGATATAACTGTAGACCCGTAGTGGAGGTGCTAGATAGGTAACACAACACACGCTTGACTAACATCCAATGGTATTCAGTCCGCGCATGCATGAACTGAGCTAGCTTATTGACAGCGAACTGAATATCAATACGGGTAAAGCATAAATACTGTAGAGCCCCAAAATGCAGCGTCTTGGTGGGATTAGAAAGCGGTGGAGAGACAATGGGATCACTGAAAAAGCATCGCCAGGCATAGGCGTGGAAACGACCTTGGAGTCCTCATATGAACTGAGACAACAACTCACGAGTGTACCTGGTTTGCGTGAGTAGCATGCCCATAGCAGAATGAGTGACCTCAACACCCAAGAAACACGATAAGAGACCCAAATCCTTAATAGAGAACCTAGAGCCAAGCTGATCAATGATATTACGAACACCTTTCAGTGAGCTACTGTAACAATGATGTCATCGACATATACTAAGAGCATAGTAATCTTGTGTAGACGCTTGACAAACAACAAATGACGGATCGACCACGAAATTAAGCGTTAGGTGTGATGCCCGAAAGACAATTTTGTAATTGTTTTATTTAATAAATGAAATGATGTTATTATTCATATTTATTATTCTCATATTCACCGATGTGACAATAGTATTTACCTTCTGAAAAACCACTAAAGTATATCGTTTATGTAATCACTTAACTTTCGGTGTATGGTATATACACAGGAGGATTGAGTTAGTGAAGATGTACTTAAAATTCAATTAGCCCGTAGTGAAGTTAATCGAAAGTATCGGGTCTCTCCTTTAACGTACTATTAATGCGCCCGAACAACACAATAGGTGTGATTGTCTTATCGGACTTTCGGTTAAGAGAACTAATGGGGCATTTATATATGATAGATATATCATATAGAAATTTGGACCGATTTGATTAGAGTTCACGATATAATTCCGTGTCGAGAAGTCTTATCGAATCAATGGATGATCATATTTATGGATATATCTTAATCCTGAGGTGATCACGAGTCAAGCGCTTGAATCGATGTATGAAGTTTGACTTGGCGGTTAAGGATTACAGCGAGTCGTGGTGCGAATTACCTCATCTTGGCATTGTCTTGGATTGAGTGAGTAGTACGTGTTATCACGTATCGGAATCCATTCCTTCCATTTATGGAAGTAGATAAACGATTCCACTTATTTGTTAATCTAGAAAGCGATCGATCGTGCGAGTTCATATTACAGCGATTAGCTACCGATGAGTTGCATGAATTAATTGATCACTAGGGGTTAATGGTAAATAAGGATAAGAGGTTCTAAAAGGGTTAACGGTAACTTCCCGATTTAGAATGAGCGATCTATGGAGGATTAATCCATATGTATTGATTATATCAATGGGCGCTTATTATTATCCTCGTGAGGAGATAAATATAATCTTATAATCGGAGGAGTGCGATCGGGATTATGGTGGCATATTCTGTGATTGATTTATCGAATATAAATATTCTATAATTATTTATTTGATTTATCGGAGACGATTATTATTAGTCCATGGTCCCCGACGTGCCTCACAATATAGCATAGCTATTCTCGGACGTCGAATCCTAATAATATTAATTTAGTTCTTGTTGGACTTTATTAAAGCGATATGTGAATTAATTGTTTAGTGGACTATTAAATTAGTTGGGCTAAATAATTAAATATGTGGAAAAGACATTTTCCATAATCTTGCTTGATTATTGTGTGATGGCAAAATTAATATTGACTAGGTCAATATATGAAATTTTAAGCCCCATGCTCTTTTTGGGAACAAAGAAATTAGTTTTCTTATGATTAATAAGACATGTGCATAAAATATTTATTGGATAAATATTTATGGTAAATAATAAAGATAAATATTATTCTAGATTTGTTCTAGAATATTATGGAATTATCTTTTATTAATTAGATTATTTATTTGCAAAATAAAAATCCTTGGAGGCTAAGTTTTACTCTCATATAAAGAGTTCTATAAGCCTTAACACACATGATATTTTAGACTTCTCCTCTTAGAGAGAAGAAGTGATAAAATTAAGGCCAAGGGGTATAAGGGAAGAATTTTGGAGGTTTTTCGGGTAGCATATCGGAAGGGTTCGAGTCGAGAATTCCTTCCACGGGGAGTTGTTTGGATCACACGTCACGGAAGATCGTGGTGCTCTTCACATCTTCTTGCATCCTTTTCTTTGCGGTTCTCAACTTGAATTTTGAGATTCAAGAGGTATGTTCTACAACACCCTTGTAGAATAGATCTAAATTATTTTATTACGTGTATTATATAGATCTAGATCCTTAAAATCGCTTCCGTTGCGAATGGTATTACTAACAGTGGTATCAGTCGCCAAGGTGATCTATATTTATATGTATAAAATATTAGATCTAGGAGTGGTAAAACATGTAGATTTTTTTGTCCCATTTTTTTTAAACAAGGGGCCGAAATTTTGTTTTTATTTTTATTTTTTATGATTATGAATGTCTTGGTTGAAGAGATGGATTGGGGTTGGTACTGTTTACTCGTTAGATCTATTGTAGCTCCTTTGTTTAGTAACAATTGAGCATAGGAATTGTATTTTATTTATGTCAATTTTGAAATTTATATGTAAAAGTAGCATCTTTTATTGTAATTTTGAATATCCGGGCTGGAAAAGATGAAGATCTTGCTGGAAAATTGAAGATCAAGGTGAAACAAAGGTATGAGCGAGGAGAAGCGGATAAAATTTTATTAAAAACTGCTACAGGACTTTCTGCGGCGCTGAAAAGCGTCGCTATAAGTCCTGTTTATAAAAAATTGCATGCGGCTAGGGTTCTTCATGCATGCGGCTGTATGATTTTTTTTTGTAAACCTAATTTCCTTTTTTTAATTACTGCCGTTATGGCAGAAAAAAAAAAAAAAAATTTGGAAAATAATTGGTGCAGCCGCCAAATTGTAACAAAAAATTTTTTTGGAAAATAATTTTTGGTAACAGCCACATACATAAAAATAAAAAAATAAAATTTTTTGATTAATTATAATAAATTGGATTTATTTAATTAAAAGACCTTTTCTCCTCTCGGGTGTTAAGTGGTTCGTGATCCGGTTCGAGTTCAAGATTGAAGATCAAGATTCGAAAACAACAAGATTGTAATTTATTTTCCTAGGATAGATTAGATCTGAAGTACCAACAATCCATCTCGGTGTTTAAATTTTCATAATTTATTTTTTATGTGTTTGATCATAAAATAGATATAAAATCGAATTGCCATGACAATGCACATATCATAAATCCACTCCATGCATACATGTAGAATTTTAATTTTGGTAATTAAAATAGGCATGTATACAAACTCGTGTAATTAGTTGAAATTTAATTAATCGTGGTAATTAATAAATTTAGTAACTAATTCAAGATCCGAGGACGGGTTATGAATCGTTAGGCCTTTCGGTGTGTGTTCTCGGTGAACCGCCTTAAAGCCCAAACGCGAGATCACGTTTTCAATTAAGTAGTGTCTACGAGATTGAATGATGGTAAAAGAACAATAAATCTTGGATAAAAATGGTTCGCTTATAGGTTGGGTGGTCAAGCCGAGCTAGGCTCGTGACTTAACCCTCTAGTGTGATGTATGCGCACGGTCCGGCAAGACTAAGCTACACCAGCGAGCGGAGGGTGATTCCTTCTTATCTCAATGGGGCTCTCTTGACCCGATTTAGTCCGGCCCATCACATATGTTCCAACGAATAGGGCGGGTAGAAGCCCTCGTTACCGACACCATTCGGAATCCTTGATTTGATGAGCTTTTATGTTAACATCAAAAGGCGTGGTTAGTTAACCCACAACCACTTCCAAATTATTGAGTGGGGCGGGAGGCGGCGGCCAACCCCACGGCCTCTTATAGATACAAGTAAGTGAGAGAAGGGTGGCGCCTCGAGGCGCTTTGATTTCGTCCCACATGGATGGTGTTACGCCCCATCAACATTCATGGCTTGGTCTCCGAAAGGGCGAGATTTACGGGTACTCGTCGGGTCAGCGACCTATCTAAGGCGGCACACTCGGGCGTACCTAAGAGATCCGATATAGTAGGTCACACTCATAAAGGATATTTTTGATAATATCTAGGCTAAAAGGAAGGTAATCAATGAATAAAGGGATGTTCGATTCTCGTGGGATGTCCGATTCTCACAAGTTATTCATTGATGAGATTGTCTCGATTTAACCGTCATCTCTTTGACCTACCACTAAGGCGGCCTTTGAGATCACGAGGTTAAAACCTTGGAATGGTAGAGTAGACTTATTTTTAGTTTACAATTCCTAAAATAAATTTATATAGTAGTGTTAAACTTGAATTAATGTATGTCATTTTATTTTAACCAAAAATGTCTGCTCAAATTTACCTTTCTTGTCGAAAAATTAACGAAACAACTTTAAGAAATGGAAGAGTAACTTAAGCGTGGTACTCACGTATGAGAATGTGCAACATGTACTTACTTACGAATGCCTACATTTGGCGATCCAAAAACACAGTAAAGGCGAGATCGAGCAGCGTAATCATTTGAATCGAAAGCGAGATAACCGGGCTCGTGGGATCATCCTGGCGGCGATGTCGGAGGTTATTAGGACCCAGTTGAAGAGTTTGAGTGCGTAGGAGAAATCATGCGAAACTTACTCGATGTTTGGATCACTAGCAACCAAGCAAGACACGATGCCATCGGGTTGGCCGTTAACACGAAATTGAAGAAAGGTCAAGCGTTGAATGGTCTTGTTACGAATATGATCGATTACTTCAATGGCGCGCGGTATTCATGGATCAAAGTTCGATGAAGCAACTCAAGTATCGATGATTTTAGAATCGTTGACTCTAAGTTTATCCCGTTCAAAACTCGATGTCGATGGGCAAATATGAGTTGACCATGACACGAATCTTTGAATGAGCTGACTATCTACGAGGGCACCGCTATCGAAAGATAAGGTCCAAGTAGGGGATAAAAGCTAAAGCCAATATGGCGAAGCCAGTCATCAAACAAGCCTAAGGCCAAACCAAAGAAGAAGGGTAATGTTGCACCCGTGCCCAAGCCAATGAAGAAAAAGAGCGCCAAGAAAGTTGTGAGGCCAAGCCAAAGGGCAAATGCTTTTCTTGTAAGGAGGTAGGACATTAGCGACGCCATTGTCCCGAATATCTTCGTGATGTGAAAGATGGCAAAGTCAAGGTGTCATTTGGGAAAGATAAGAAAGGTAATTTGGAATTACTATTCTTGGAATCTTTTAACGTAGCTAAAGATGTGTCCACTTGGATACTTGATCTTTGGAGCTACTAACCATGTATGTTCTTCATTCTGATTCTTAGTTAAATGCGAGGAGCTGGAAGAGGGTTGTCAAGTGATGCGAGTAGAGCCTTTGGGCGCTCATTTCGGCTAAGCGATGGGAGCTGTGGACTTGCATTTTAATAATAGAATTTTACATTTAGAAAATGTTTATTTGATTCAATTTGGGAGAAATTTGATTTCATAATCTGCCTTAGTTGAACAATCATTTTACATTTCAAGTTTGAATGGTGAATTTGTTATTTCAAAGAATGGCTTTGAATTTTGTTCAACTATAAATGAAAGCAGTTTATATTTTGTAAGACCACATAAAGCTCCCTACTTATCTTGAAATGTTTAAAGCTGCTCATCAAAGATCTCGCTAAAAGCGAAAAGTTTCTCAAGTAAAAGAAGATAAAACATACTTGTGGCATCTGAGGCTCGGCCATATTTCCTTGGAAAGACTCAAAAGACTTGAAAAGGTTAATGCCTTAGGTGAGTCATCTGTTGACACACTACATCTGCAGTGTTGCCTGGAGGGAAAAATGACTAAGCGTCCCTTCTCATCAAAGGGTAATAGAGCCACGGGAACTCTAGACTTAGTGCATTCGGACCTTTGTGGTCCGATGAGCGTCTGAGCTAGAGGCGGATCTGAGTACTTTGTGACTTTCATTGATGACTACTCGAGATTTGGTTATGTTTATCTCTGCACAGGAAAGTCGAGGCTTTTGGAAAGTTCAAGGAATTTCAAGCGAAGCCGAAGGCAACTAGGCAAGTCATTGAAATGCCTTCGCTCGGATCGTGGAGGTGAGTATTTAGATCTGAGTTCATTGACTACTTGGTGAAAAAAGGAATTTGTTTCCAGCGTTCGGCGCCTAGGACACCTCGGCAAAGCGGAGTTCTTTGAGGAGAAACAGGACATTGATTAACATGGTTAGATCAATGATAAGCTACGCCGCACTACCTATATCCTTTTGGGGTTATGCTTTAGAAGCGCAAAGTCTACATTTTGAATGCGATACCGTCAAAGTGCAGTCGAAAAGACACCCGTTGAGATGTGGTCGGACATCGCGAAAGCTTTCGTCACTTCCGTATATGGGGTTGTCCTACGTATGTGTTGATGGACAAGACTACCAAGCTGTCAGCGTATGAAAGTATGTTTGTTTGTAGGCTATGCAAAAGGTACACGTGGTGGTCTATTTTACGATCCGGAAGATAACAAAGTGCTAGTCTCGACTAACGCTACGTTTTGGAGAAAGTTATATGAAAGACCACGAGACCTCGAAATACAATTGTACTAGAGGAATTACTCTCGAGATGACATCCAGGCCTATTGTGGCTGCGATGTTCTGTAAACAACACTAATAATACAGCGATCACTTCCGACATTCTGTTCCACCAGGCGTCTTTGCGAGAGTGGTTCGGCCACCGGCTCGATGCGGCATGGATTTAGAGGCAAGCGTAGTAAGCCTCGATGGGGTGGAAGATGATCCTCCGACCTATAAGAAGGCCTTCTTTGGATCACGATAAGGATTAATGGATTGGCGCAATGAATCAGAGATGGAGTCTATGTACTCTAACTTTCGGTCTGGAAACTTGTAGAACTTCCTCGGGGTGAAAGGCCCATTGGATGTAAATGGCTCTACTGCAAGCGAAGAGAGAGAGTAGATGGGAAGGTTGAAACCTTCAAAGCACGGTGGTAGCCAAAGGTTACACACACGAGAGGGTATAGACTACGAGGAAACCTTCTCACTGTGGCCATGATGAAAACCATCCGCATCCTCCTTTTCGATTCTTTGCGTATACGGACTATGAAATCGGTAAATGGATGTTAAGGCGACTTTTCTAAGCGGCTTTCTTGATGAGGAAATCTATATCACGACAACGAGAGGGATTCATTGAAGAAGGTCGAGCACATGGTGTGCAAGTTGCTCGAGATCCATTTATGGGTTGAAGTAAGCATCTAGTTCTGGTATCATAGATTCGATCACCACGATCAAGTCTTATGATTTGAACAACACTTTCTTGAATCTTGTGTGTACAAGAAGGTTATCAAAGATAGTGTTGTATTTCTAGTGTTGTGCGTTGATGACATACTCTGGTTGGCAGCGATAAAGGGGATGATGTCCGGCGTGAAAAGTTGGTTGACCACGCCAATTCCAAATGAAAGATTTGGGAGAAGCGAGTTATGTTCTAGGGATCCAAATTATAAGGGATCGTAAGAGCAGGATGTTAGCTACATCCCAAGCAACTTATATAGATAAGGTCTTTGCACGCTTCCGATTTGGAGAAGCAAAGAAGGGTTTTCTACCAACCCGTCCACGGCGTTTACCTCTCTACAGACTCGGGGGCCTCAAACCACGAAGAGGTGAAAAGCTATGGGAAAAGTGCCATATGCCTCGGTTGTTGGTAGTCTTATGTATGCTATGAGGTGTCACGAGACGACATTTATTCTGGCGTTGGATTAGTCGACCATTTTCGAGTCAAATCCAGGGCAACCCGCCTTTGGGCGGCGATAAAGAATCTCATCAAATATTTGAAGAGAACCGAAAATTATATGCTCGTCTGTTCGAGTGGGAGTTTGGAGCTAGCGGGGTACACGATTACGACTTTCGATCAGACGAGAGATGATTCTAAATCTACCTGCGGTTCGGTGTTTACGCTTGGTGGCGGTGCGATGGAATGTAGAAGCCAAAAGCAATCCCGGCCACGGCCGATTCAACAATGGAAGGCGAGTTCATAAGCGGCCTCGGAGAAGCGCTAAAAAGCGATTTAGTTAAGAAAGTTCATCAACGGATTAGGCGTTGTCCCGAATCTTGAGGATCTATTACTCTCTATTGTGATAACAATGGGGCCATTGCCAACTCTGGGAACCTCGAAAGCCTGATGAAGTCGAAGCATATAGAGAGAAAATCTTTGGGTGATCAGCGATTTTGTCGATAGAGGGGACATTTCCGTCAAGAAAATGCGCCTCCGCCGATAATCCTGTTTGATCCATTCACCAAGGCATTTGTCGATTGAAGCTTTTAGTGGACACTTGGAGACTATAGGTATTAGAGACATGTCTCATTTGCTTTAGAGCAAGTGGGAGTGATAGTTTCTTTGTATTTTAAATAATAGGGTGTGCTCTAAAACAATTAATCACATGCTTTCGTGCAAGTGGGAGATTGTTAGGTGTGATGCCGAAAGACAATTTTGTAATTGTTTTATTTAATAAATGAAATGATGTTATTATTCATATTTATTATTCTCATATTCACCGATGTGACAATAGTATTTACCTTCTGAGAAAACCACAAAGTATATTGTTTATGTAATCAACTTTCGGTGTGTATGGTATATACACGTGAGGATTGAGTTAGTGAAGATGTACTTAAAATTCAATTAGCCCGTAGTGAAGTTAATCGAGTATCGGGTCTCTTTAACGTGCTATTTAATGCGCCCGAACACAATAGGTGTGATTGTCTTATCGGACTTTTCGGTTAAGAGAACTAATGGGGCATTTATATATGATAGATATATCATATAGAAATTTGGACCGATTTGATTAGAGTTCACGATATAATTCCGTAATCGAGAAGTCTTATCGAATCAATGGATGATCATATTTATGGATATATCTTAATCCTGAGGTGATCACGATCAAGCTGCTTGAATCGGTATGAAGTTTGACTTGACGGTTAAGGATTACAGCTGAGTCGTAGTGCGAATTACCCCATCTTGGCATTGTCTTTGGATTGAGTGAGTAGTACGTGTTATCACGGATCACGGAATCCATTCCTTCCATTTATGGAAGTAGATAAACGATTCCTTTATTTGTTAATCCTAGAAGCGATCGATCGTGCGAGTTCATATTACAGCGATTAGCTACCCCGTGAGTTGTATGAATTAATTGATCACTAGGGGTTAATGGTAAATAAGGATAAGAGGTTCTAAAAATGGTTAACGGTAACTTCCCGATTTAGAATGAGCGATCATGGAGGATTAATCCATATGTAATGATTATATCAATGGGCGCTTATTATTATCCTCGTGAGAGATAAATATAATCTTATAATCGGAGGAGTGCAATCACGGGATTATGGTGGCATATTCTGCATGATTGATTTATCGAATATAATTATTCTATAATTATTTATTTGATTTATCGGACGCGATGATTATTAGTCCATGGTCCCAGACGTGCCTCACAATATAGCATAGCTATTCTCGGACGTCGAATCCTAATAATATTAATTTAGTTCTTATTGGACTTTATTAAAACGATATGTGAATTAATTGTTTAGTGGACTATTAAATTAGTTGGGCTAAATAATTAAATATGTGGAAAAGACATTTTCCATAATCTTGTTAATTATTGTGTGATGGCAAAATTAATATTGACTAGGTCAATATATGAAATTTTGCCCATGCTCTTTTGGAACAAGAAATTAGTTTTCTTGTGATTAATAAGACATGTGCGTAAAATATTTATTGGATAAATATTTATGGTAAATAATAAAGATAAATATTATTCTAGATTTGTTCTAGAATATTATGGAATTATCTTTTATTAATTGGATTATTTATTTGCAAAATAAAAATCATGGAGGCTAAATTTTCTTTCTCATATATAAAGAGAGTTCTCTAAACCTTATACGCATGATATTTTGACTTCTCCTCTTAGAGAGAAGAAGTGATAAAATTCGGCCAAGGGTATAAGGAAGAATCTTGGAGGTTTTTCGGGTAGCATATCGGAAGGGTTAGAGTCGAAATTCCTTCGGGGGAGTTGCTTGGATCACCGCGTCACGGAAGATCGTGGTGCTCTTCACATCTTCTTGCATCCTTTTCTTTGCGGTTCTCAACTTGTATTTTGAGATTCAAGAGGTATGTTCTACAACACCACTTGTAGAATAGATCTAGTTATTTTATTACGTGTATTATATAGATCTAGATCCTTAAAATCGCTTCCGTTCTTGAATGGTATTACTAACATTAACAAAACCCATAGTAAGAACAAAAGTTTTGAGCTCGTGGTACCAGGCACGAGGTGCACCTTAAGGCCATAAATCGCCTTGCGAAGTTTATGAACAAATGTGGGTTTTGTAGCATCCTCAAACCCAGGCGGTTGACTCGTATAGACTTCTTGAGAGTGTCCCTGCGAGGAAGCGTTATTGACATCAAGTTGGCGAAGGACCAGCCCAGGAAACCGCAATACTAAGGACAAGGCGAATCGTGGCGAGGCTTAACAAGCGGGACTAAAGGTCTCAAAATAATCCAAACCAGGCGTTATGTAAACCGCTGGCAACTAACCGAGCATTGTACTTATCAATCGAGCCATCCGGTTTCGCTTAATTTTGAAAACCCACTTGCATCAAACAATATTCAAATCCAAAGAAGGTGGAACTAGGGACCGGTATCATTGCGAAGAAGTGCACTATATTAAATCGGACATTCGCATAACACCACCATACTGCCAGCCTTTGCAAGGCACAGCAAGGGTAGAGGTTTTGTTTCAAGGTAGCGATTTTGTAACCCCAGCTTGGAGGTTGAAAAGCTTACGAGGTTTGTAGATTTGGTTGCGAGCAGTAGTCATAGGATGAGATGATGGTGGGGAAGGAGGTGGAGGGAGGAAGAGGTAGAAGCGGGAGAGGGTTGGGATCAACTGCTTTGGAGTCGAGAGGAGAGGAAGTAGAGTCGGTGATGAGAGAGGCTCTCGGGTTGGGCAATGGGGTCCTCGGGTTGAGCATCCGGGCTCTCGGGTGGAGGAGGGACCGTGGAGGAGGAGTGATGGACAGGGGAGGGGCGGTGGGTTCATAACACTCGAGAGGTAATAAAGCGATCGGGGGAGGTAGAGAAGGTCGAAGGAATGGTAGCAAGCGAAAATATATCCTCACTAGCGAACATCCAGCGTATACATACGGGGCCTTGAGATAAATCATAGCAAAGCGAGCACTTTGGGTGAGGAGTAGCCAAGAAGATCACGAGGGCTTAGAGGTGACTCGAGTTTGTGATTGGTATAGGGTTTAAGCCAAGATAACGAGACAACCAAAGACTCGAAGCTTGGAGTAGTTAGGAGGATCGAGAAGAGTTTAAGATGAGGGAGAGCATGTCGAGGTTTTGGTGGGCATTCGATTAATGAGATGAAGCAGACAGCGACGGCGTAAGACCCGATGAGTGATGGGCATGGAGGCATGAGAAAAGAAGGGTTAAAGCGGTTTCAATAATATGCGGTGTGACGTTGAAATTCCGTTGTGTTGAGGTGTATATGTTGGGGAGGTGAAGTGGGAGATGCCATTGGCGATGAGAAAGGAAGCGCGATTTATATACTCGGTGCCATTATCGAGTAAAGTTTTGATAGATGTATCAACACTTTTCTCGTATTTTTGAATTTAACAAAGGTAGAAAAAACATCGGTTTACAAGCTAATGGATATATCCACGTGTATCGAGTAAAGTGGTCAACAAACAAAACATAATACTTGAAATCATCAGCGGAATAAGCAGGAGATGTCGGACATCCGAATAAATAACTTCAAAGGTTTAACGATTACATAAAGTGAAGTGCGAAAAGGGAGCGATGGCTCTTATTACAAAAACGAGAATCGCAATAAGTAGAAAGCAGAAGATAATTCTAAAAAATTATTTTTGGCAAGAGTTTGAATAATAGGAAAAATTTGGATGGCGTGACGACGATGCCAGAAGTAGCGAGAAGAGGCTTTGGGCGAGAGAAGGCCAAAAAGAGCTTTGGAAGACCACTGAGATAGGCGCCATCAACGACTTGGCCTTGGTGGAGGCATTTGCCCGTCTTCAAATCCTTCACCAAAAGCGAATGGAGATAAGAACTCAATAGAGGCGAAATTATCAACGCCAAAACTTTTGAACGGCGAGGTTGCGAAAGGAAGGGACACAAAGAACATGATTTAATTTAAAGGAGGAGAAAGTATAGCCAATGTGGTGATAGCCAGGGCTACCATCACCAATGACTATCGATCCGTGCACTGATAAGGGAGTGAATAGAGGCGGCGTGAGCTCTGTGTCATGTGGTGAGAGGCACCACTATCAAGCATCCATGGGGTGGCGAGGCGGAGGTGGAAGTTTGGGCAACGTGAGCATAATGATTGGGCCGGTGGAAGGCCGAGAGGCAGTTTGGGTTTGAGCGGGGCGAGGAAAGTGGAATAATGAGTATAGGTGGGGCAACTCGTTGCAACGTGACCTTGAATACCACATAGGTGGCGAGAAGCCTTGATAGCCTTTTGAAATGCAGGGAGTTTGTGCGCGGGGCTGATTGGAGGATGGGTGAGCCGGCGAGTGGACTTGGGAGTGAGGTTAGGGGATGAGGCATCGGTGGGGTAGAGGGCCGTGGGAGGCTTGGGAATAGGGGAAATAAGGTCACGAGGGCCGGGCGGCATGGGGCGTGGTTGATGATAGGCGAGGGAATGCGATGTATCACGAGGGTGGAAGCGGTGACTTTGTGCAAGACACCTCATGCATTAACAATTTC
>JAOBSW010000169.1:0-58577 GCA_026214975.1 Gentiana macrophylla | reverse complement strand
GGAAGAAAGTGAACCGACTACGCACATATTACGAGCGATTCAACAAAATATATGATCAAACCAGGGGCCGTATGGTCATGAATCCAGTTATTAAAATCGTCTTTTAAGCACAAAATTTGATTGTTCCTACGTCTGTGTTTGGTAGAAATATGGAAGTACCGAGTGTTTCTCTCGCCATCCTCGATCCAATTTAGTCTTGATTTCTGGTGCCAGAAAGTCTCCTCCTGATATAGAATGTCATCATATTCTTGCACAAGTGATTTGTTCAAATTTGACAAAAAAAAATGTGAGGGGGTCTTCGACAAGGCAGGTTGAATTCCCGCGATCCTTGCTTTGCATCATTTCTTGCGATAAAAAATATTTCCAAAGACAGTCCTATTCCACTTCTGAATTTTAGTGCCAAAATCTGAAAGAGCTGCATTTAAGTCATTATCAATAACTTGCCAAGAATCCCGCAAAGGTTGGAAATCGGCATGTTTCAACCAACAAGCCTGAAACGGAAGGGCTTTTCCAGAGACCACGGCCGGGGTTGTCCATAGAGAAAGCGATATAAGGTGGTGATCCGATTGCACATGCGGTAGATGATAAATCACGAATTTGGAAAATTGTTCCACCAATAAGAGTCTGAGCCACGATCAATCCGTAGAGGTATGTATAAGTGGACCACGTGAAGCGTGGGCCATGAATAAGGATTTCACAAAGATTTGCATTGCTAATTAATTCACGTAGCCGTTCTGCCGAAGGGCGAAACCGGCCGACCTCTCACGTTTGTCATTAGCATGAATTACCCGGTTCAAGTCTCCAATAATACACCAAGGCACGATAATGAAAGCAGAAATATGTTCAAAAAGTCCCAAAGCTCATCTCTACTAGTAGGGGTTGGGGAAGCATATGTAAAAGAAATAATCCATTTTACCATATTCTGAGAGGTTGCAATACATTTATTCTTTGTTTCAAAAATAATCTTTATGGTTTTAAACAATAATTTTGGTCCCTTAGCTTTATATTTTTATTCAATTTTAAAATAATTACTCAATTAGCCGTCTAAGTTAACGTCAAGTAAACGTTGAATCCGACTTGACAGCCACGTGTAATTTAATTTCTCATCTAAAATCGGCATTCCCCCGTCGGATTCAATGTTTAGTCGCATTAACTTAGACGGCTAATTGTAAATGTGTTTAAATTGAAACAAAATACAAAATTAATGGATCAAAAGTATATTCAAAAACATAAGTGTTATTTTTGAAACAAAGTTAAAACATTAAAGACCAATTGTGATAAAATCCTCAGTCTAAATCCAATTTAAAAATAGACGATCAATGTGATGTCACACGTGTCTCAATACGGTGTGGAGACACCACCTAAAAACCTTCTTCGTCACACAAGATTGAAATTAAATATTTTTAAAATACATGACACAAGTTTTTCATTGCTTATTATCAATGTGCTTAATGGAACGTAAAGGTAACGGTGGTGATTTTAATAAAAATATCACATGTATATCTAGAGAAACATCAAGAACTATTTTATATATAAAGATTTATACATATGATGCATAATTATGCATTACATGACAATCATGTACTATCACGTATCAAAGCCGTCTACAATGCACAACTTCTTTTGGAATCACGATCACCTACTATCTTACGGTTAAACTGTTAATGAGGCAATTGCAAAATCGGTGATCAATTGTTCGAACGTGTTCATTTAGATCACGAATTTGTTCGTTTAATAAACGAATATAAAAATATGTTCACGTTTGGTTTGTTAAGATCACGAGCGATCATTAACCTTTGTTTAATAAACGAGCGAAAAGTTATGTTCAAGGCGATTACATTTATAAAGAAAATTTGTTCATACTCTTGTTATAGTTTGACTTACTACACATATTTTTGTCTTGCAATTAAGAAATCACCTCGTTAAGGTATGAATAATCAAATCTAAATGAATAAATAATAAAGTACAAAACAATATTCAAACTTAATAATCCCAACAACATTTGGAAAACTAAATAAATATTGTATAAAATTACTAAGGAGTATCTATTAGATTAATACATTTTATCAACTTATGTCTTGAGTCTAGATTGTACATTGGTTTTATCTATATCACTGCAGTTCACAAACATAATCGAACCTATCTTGAGTTTGTTCATGTTTATTCGTTTAGCAAACTCGCTTATGTGCAAATAGCATCCAGAATCCATGTCCCCAAAAGAACGGAAATTCATGTGGATTCTACTCCATTTCTTATTTGTGGAAACCGCGTGGATGAATCAACCACGAGTTTAAATCAAATTATTGTGTGGTCCAAATTTACTGCGTAGTCTACGATACAAATAAAGTAACAAGGAGGAAATACCAACAAAAAAAAAAGGCATCCCACGAAAAAGAACAAAAGACAGAAAGGTCATAAATTTCATATACCTTTAATTTATTTATTTAAAAATATATAAAATTATTTGTTATATCTTATCTCTTCTCTTATATCTATTAAAAGCTAAGAGTTTTGCGCGTTAATCATTGTGCCACACGCTAAATCTCTCATGGTGACATGTATTATTTTTTTTTTTTTTTTTTTTTCCTTCTAGAAACCAAAATTTCGGTTATCGTTATATATAAGCGAAGGAGAGGCACAAAATTCAATAAACCAAAAATTTTCGATTTCTCGATTCAATTTAATCACAATAATTGAATATTATACACAACAAAGTGTATATTTCGATCTGATTAATTTTAGTACCTCCAACTCGACAAGATCGAATTCGATTTTAAATTTCAATCAACCAAAATTTTCTATTTCGACACAACAATTGAATAAAACCGTGTGGACACCACATTAAATATTTTTATTATTTTGAACAACATAACGTCGGTGGAACCGGCGGCCATTTTGCGATCTGACGTCCACTAAAATTGGCGTTGGAATACCAAATCGTTTTTATATTCTTGAGACCGTTTGACACGTGTTTTTTCTACCAAATGAATGAACACGAGATCAATAGCGTATTCAATAATGATAAGAAAAGAAAAAATGTCGTTATAGAAAATGAGTGAAACACATTTTCAAGCATATTAATGATCTGGAAGCTAAGGCGCCCGGAGATTTGACCGTGTAGTTATGATCCGCTTATGGTTTTACTATATGTTTCATTCATAAGTAAAGTCGAAGCTAAAGTGATCGACTTTATGACATTGTTCTCTATCATCATATTGTAGTTTATTTTGTAGATGGAAACTACTGATAGAATTTGGAAGAGAGTGATTTACAATCTTCAAATCTCTAAAAAAAAGAGCTATCTCTTGGAGAAAATGTGATATATTTCTCTTGATCTCTTTATCTTGTGCCTTGAATTTATTCACGGTTTAAACTTACGCGAATTTATTTCACGTTGGGGATCTATTCTTTGATATTATCGTTGGTAACGATTTATGTTAGAAGCGCCGTCACTTGCCCGCTCACGTTAACTAGTTGTAATATATAAACCGAAGGAGGCTTTAAAATTCAATCAACGAAAATTTTGGATTTCTCGATTCGATTTTGACACAACAATTGAATATTATACACAACAAAGTGTATATTTCGATACGGTTCATTTTTAGTACCTCCAACTGACAGTGAGGATTCAGTTTTAAATTTCAATCAACCGAAAATTTTCGATTTCGACACAACAATTGAATAAAACCGTGTGGACACCACATTAAATAATTTTATTATTTTGAACAACATAACATCAGTGGAACCGACGGCCATTTGCAGTACGAACGTCACTAAAATTGACGTTGGAATGCCAAATCACCTTTTATATTTTTCAGCCCGTTTTTTTCTACCAAATGAATGAACACAAGATCAATGACGTATTCATTAATGATAAGACAGAGAAATGTCGTATAGAAAATGAGTGAAACACATTTTCAAGCATATTAATGATCTGGAAGCTAAGGCGTCCCGGGAGATTTGACCGTATAGTTATGGTCCGCTTATTGTTTTTCTATAATGTTTTATTGCGTAAATTCGAAGCTAAAGTGATCGACATTATGACATTTTTCTCCGATACATCATATTGTAGTTTATTTTGTAGATGGAAACTACTGATATGGCTGGAAGAGAGGTGATTCACAATCTTCACGTATCTAAAAAAGAACTACCTCTTGGTGAAAATGTGATATATTTCTCTTGCTCTCTTTGTCTTGTGCCTTGAATTTGTTACGGTTTAAGTTTACGCAATTTATTTCACGTTGGGATCTATTCTTTGATATCATCGTTGGTAACGATTTATGTTAGATCGTAGTCATCAAGCCTTGACTCCACGTTAACTAGTATTTCTTTATAAAATGTATGTTATATGTTGTTGATGTATCGCTCTTAAATTTTAAACCCATGCCCTTCAAAAAAACAAAATTTAAAACCATGCCATCATGTCCTTATTATTTGCCGCGGTGGATTCAAAAATTCGTTTCAATAATCATGACCGGAGCTTAAAAATTATATTTTAAGAATAAACTTGTATTGTTTTAATATTAAATAGAAATTATCGGATCTATGTGGGGGTCGTGTGAACCTACTAAAACAACATAGATCCACCCCTTTATATGTGTGTACACATTTGGTTTGATTTTCTAAGAAACAATTACAGTATTTGGTGGCGTTACATCCAAATAAGTTCCAATCATTCTCTTATCTATAAGAAGAAAGGGTGAAGGAGGGATTGACAAATGTTTTTTTTTGATTAGTTCTTTTATTTTATTTTTACTGTTCACCGGTTACTGTTCATGGCCCAGCCCAGATTGGGTTTTTTTTTTTTTTTTTTTCCTCCCTGTTTTTACTGTTCATCGGCCCAGTCCAATTTTTTTTTTTTGTTTTTTTTTTCCGACCCATTCCAGAAATATATATTTTTTATTTAACTGTTTATCAGTGGTCAGGAAAGATTGGTTTCTTCTATTTTTTTCTGTTCATGATTCTATATGAAAAAGCATTGAGAGATCAACTCCGAATCAAAAATCGACCATCCAAAAAAATTTTCCGCCCATTGCAGAAAAGTTCTTTTATTTTTATATTAGTTCTTTTATTTATTTAAGTAAACTTATCGGCTTCGATCAAAAAAGATAGTTCTTCTTTTTTTAAAGCTGTTCATGATTCGATATGATAAGCGTGAGCAAATCAACTCCGAATCAAACATTCATTCCTTGAAATCACTAGAATAAGGAAGAAAATGAACAAGTCTGCGGATTTTACCGAGAATCGAAATGATTCGCATTGAATGTGGGGAAAACGGATAAAACGGCAATGAGATGGAAGAACGGGGTTTTAAAAATCGGCTAAAAAATGAGTAATTGGATCGAGTTTAGTGAATTTTGATTTTAAAAAAACTCGAGGTCAAAAGGTGTTAAGAAAGTTGGTGGACTTTTACGAAACACGGCCTGATAAAAAAAATGGCAAATTAGAGCCGACCCATTCCAGAAAAAAAATTTTAATTTTTTATTGGTTCTTTTATTTTTTTAACTGCTTATCGGCCCATTCCAGAAAAGATTAGTTCTTCTATTTTTTTCGGTGTTCATGATTCTATATGAAAAACGTGAGCAGATCAACTCCGAATCAAAAATCGGCCCAGTCCAATTTTTTTTCCGCCCATTCTAGAAAAGTTTTTTTATTTTTTACTTTTTTTATTAGTTCTTTTATTTATTTAGCTGTTTATCGGCTCAGTCCAGAAAATATTAGTTCTTCTATTTTTTTTACTGTTCATTATTCGATATGATAAACGTGAGCAAATCAACTCCGAATCAAATATTCATTCCTTGAAATCACTAGAATAAGGAAGGAAATGAACAAGCTACCGGATTTTACTGAGAATCGAAAGGATTCGCATTGAATGTGGAGAAAAAGCGGATAAAACGGCAATGAGATGGAAGAACAGGGCTTTCAGAAAATTCGGCTAAAAAATGAGTAATCGGATCGAGTTTAGTGAATTTTGATTTAAAAAAAACTCGGGTCAAAGGGTGTTAAGAGAAAGTTGGGCCAGGCTTTTCTGAAACACGGCCTGACAAAAAAAATGGCAAATTAGATTTTTATTCCATTCAGTCCAACAGCCAATAAAAAGTCCAAAAAATCATTAGATTAATTAATTAAATTATTAACCAAACAAATTGGTAAAATAACTAATTAAAAATCTAATTAATTATTTAAATTCCTGCCAAAATGATATTATAAAGTGAATATATTGTGTTTATAATTTTTTTATAATAATAAAGGTCTATGCCGTTTTTCCTCATGATGCTTCGTTTCAATTTCAAAAGCGAGATAGTTGCGTAAGATGACCCGTAATAAACATCACAAAAATATAGCCGAAAAAGCCAACACAAAACCAGAAAACGCAGAAATTTTGTTCTAAGCAGCTTTTAAGCTTTAGCAAACTAATACCATATATGCATGTGTTATATTACAAAATCTGTGAGAAAAATGAAACAATACTGTAGTTAAGTCATATCCAAAATGTATTATTCAAACCAAGTTGTATGTCTTATATTTTAATATTTACTTTTTCAAGCGATGTTTATATCGAGAGCATTATCGGGCGCTTGAAATCAACTCCAAATCAAACATTCATTGCCCCATTCGGAAAAAAAAAAAAAAAAATTATTGGTTCTTTTATTTATTTAACTGTTTATCGGTCGAAATTAAAATATTGGTTCTTATTTTTTTCGGTGTTCATGATTCTATATGAAAAACGTGAGCAAATCAACTCGAATCAAAAATCGGCCCGATCCAATTTTTTTCTGCCCATTCGAGAAAAGTTTTTTATTTTTATTTTTTTATTAGTTCTTTTATTTATTTAAATTGTTTATCGGCTTCGGTCGAAAAGCTTGTTTCTTATTTTTTTTTATGTTCATGATTCGCTATGATAAACGTGAGCAAATCAACTCCGAATCAAACATTCATTCCTTGAAATCACTAGAATAAGGAAGGAAATGAACAAATTTGCGGATTTTACTGAGAATCGAAAGGGTTCGCATTGAATGTGGGGAAAACGGATAAAACGGCAATGAGATGGAAGAACAGGGTTTTCAAAAAATTCGGCTAAAAAAATGAGTAATCAAATCGAGTTTATAGATTTTTGATTAAAAAAACCTCGGGTCAAAAGGTGTTAAAAGAGTTGGGCGAGACTTTTCTGAAACACGGCTGACAAAAAAATAGCAAATTAGATTTTTATTCCATTCGATCCAACAGTAATAAAAGTCAATAAAATAATTAAATTAATTCATTAGATTATTAACCAAACAAATTGGTAAAATAACTAATTAAAAATCTAATTAATTCTTTAAATTTCTACCAAAATGATATTATAAATTGAATATATTGTGTTTATAATTTTTTATAATAATAAAGGGTCTATGCGGTTTTTTCTCGCGATGCATCCTTTCAATTTCAAAAGCGAGATAGTTCGTAAGATGAAATAATAAACATCACAAAAATATAGCGAAAAAGCCAACACAAAAACTAGAAAGCGTTAAATTTATGTTCTAAGCAACTTTTAAGCTTTAGCAAACCAAGACCATATATGCATGTGTTATATTATAAAATCAGTGAGAAAAATGAAACAATCATGAAGTTAAGTCATATCCAAAATGTATTACTCAAACCAAGTTGTATGTCTTATATTTTAATATTTACTTTTTCAAGCAATGTTTATACACTGAAGCATTATCGAGCCTTGAAATCAATTCCGAATCAAACATTCATTGCTCAAAATCATAGGAATAAGGAAGAAAATGGACAAGCGCGCCAGATTCTACGAGAATCGAAAGGATTCGTATTGAATGTGGGGAAAAAGCGGATGAAACGGCAATGAGATGGAAAAACAGAGTTTCCCAGGAAATTCACCTAAGAAATGAGTAATCAGATCAAGTTTAGGGGATTTTGAGAGAAAAAAAAAACTCGGGTCAAAGGGTGTTAAGAGAGTTGCTCCAGACTTTTGTGAAACCCGGCCTCACAAAAAAATGGCATGTTAGATTTTTATTTCATTCAATCCAACAACCAATAAAAAATCCAATGAATAATTAAATTAATTAATTAGATTATTAACCAAACAAATTGGTAAAATAAGGCCATATATACATGTGTTATATTCTAAAATCTATGAGAAAAATGAAACACTCTTGTGGTTAAGTCATATCCAAAATGTATTACCTAAACTAAGTTTTATATCGATATTTTAATATTTACATTCACGCAATGTTTATACTGAGGCCTCATCGGAGGCGCTGCGGTGCAAGGCCTTACCCGCTTAGTACTACTAATAAAGCAACAAAACAAATTGACAAATTAACATGTAATCTATTTATGTAGTGCCTTAAATTCATTCATAGAGGGCCTGATTGCATCTAATTCCAGGGCCCCAAGGTTTATTTACTATGAACTGGGCAGTTTAACGATTCTTTGAATCGAGGTTTGACGGTAAACTCACGGTTCAAGCAATCATAAAACCGGTTTGGCCCATGAATTGAAGGCTTGCAAATTTTCCGATTAACCGGACGGTAAAATGCTGGTTTATGTAATTTTTCTTTTTGGTTTTTTGTTTTTCTTTGTTTTGCTTAAATTGGATAATAAATTGAAATATATACTAACATTAGTAATAAATTGCATAATCGAAAGAAAATATTAGTTTATATGATATACTACAATTTAATATAAACCGTACATATACTTGAATATATTGATTTTCTATGTAAAACATATTTTTCGGATAATCTATATCCATATATTTCCGTACATATACTTGAATATCGTGCAACATGTGGGGTTAGGTGGGGTGGGATGGGGTAAGGTAGCGTGGGGTGGGATAGCCTTACCTCCACCACCCAACCCTACCTCTTTCTACCTACCCCTACCCTACCCCACCCCACTCTACGCTACCCTACCTACCCCTTACCTGCAGAACACCCCCAATCGTATCCTCACCTTACCCTACCCTACTCACCACCCCACCTTATATATCCTACCCCACTTTCATTACTCTACCATACCTTACCTACTTTCACCCACTCTTACCTCATCACCGCGCGTTTTGTCGATTTTCATTTTATTCCATCGCATTTCATCCGTTTTGGAAGTAATGAAAAATGAACTTTTTCGTTCGTTGGAATAAAATTTTCATTCCATTATCACATAATTATACATAAACATTGAAATGAAATGAAAAATCATTACATTTCATTCTCGTCTAACAAACATAAATGAATACTATCTTTGTGGAGTAGAGTGCCAACTATGTTTAAGACTGTCTTTGTCGGATTTTTAAGGAAGATTCTATTATAAGGACTTTTTAAAGGAGACTCTTTAAATTCATTGAAAAACATTTGTGTTTTTAAATGTTGTTAAAGAATTAGTATTACAAAATACATATTAAAACACGTCAGTGTTTTTCAAACGTCTCCGTAAAAGGAGTTTCTACGGAAGAAATCCTTGAGGAAAGCATGGGTAATACACAAGAGTTTATTGGAGTGCATCCGCCATACACTGAAATCTGAGACATGTGATAAAATCTTAACCTTTTATTTTTAAACTGAATTCAAACTGTGTTTGAGATCATCTCTCCCGTCATTTCGATGTATGTGGATATACTGGGCAAAAACGTACCGTAATACACAGCCGTGTACTCCCTCCGTTCCAAAATACCCGAGTCAGTTGTCAAAAAGATTTGTTCCAAAATAATTGAGGCAATTACATTTTAAATGCAGCATTTATTATGTTTTCCTACATATCCTTATTTATTAAGGAATAAGAGAATAAATTACAACATATTAATTATAGATTAAGATTATTTTTGTCATTTAAGCATTCAAATTAAAGTATTAACTCACACTCTTAATATATGTGTTTTTAACAACTACGTCAGTTATTTTAGAACAGAATGAATAGTAAATCTGATGTTGACTTGAGCTTTAATTTTATAAAGTAGAATACTCTTTTATCCAACGTGTAAAAGAGTGCTTCAATATTTAATAAAGTAGAGTACTCTTTTGTCCGGTGGGTAAAAGAGTGGTTCAAGAGATCACTTTGTTATTCGTAATATATTATGGTATAAAGATACTTTTCTTAATAGAGTTATGGAATTACCAGAGAGTAATAGCTCTCATTGGAAATCCAAATTCATTGATGGATTACCATATTTATTTGTCGAAAAGGTTAGGATAAATTTAAGAAAAGATTTTCTTAATATTCCTTATGATGATTATACTTATGAAAAATTGATAGGTACAATCATTCAAGAGGGTTTAGCCCTTTGTAATGAAATAAAATTAAATCAACAAATTAAAAGACAGAATTTATCTGAAAAATCACAATTAGGTAGATTTTGTGATCAATTTGGTATGGATATGCCATCTTCTTCGAAAAAATCTTTTAAAGACAAGAAAATCACAAAAATCTTCAGATCCTTTCTATAAAGGAAAAAAGAAGAAAAGATTTTCAAAAAAGAAAAAATATGAAAAAGAATTAAAAAAATAATACAAGAGAAATAATAAAACAGATAAAACTTGTTTTAAATGTGGTAAGATTGGTCATTATGCTAATCGTTGTAAATTAAAAAAGAAAATTGATAAGATGACTGTAATAAACATCGCGATGCTTCGTTTCAATTTCAAAAGCAGATAGTTGCATAAGATGACTGTAATAAACATCACAAAAATATAGCCGAAAAAGCCAACACAAAACCAGAAAACGCAGAAATTTTGTTCTAAGCAGCTTTTAAGCTTTAGCAAACTAATACCATATATGCATGTGTTATATTACAAAATCTGTGAGAAAAATGAAAAAATACTGTAGTTAAGTCATATCCAAAATGTATTATTCAAACCAAGTTGTATGTCTTATATTTTAATATTTACTTTTTCAAGCGATGTTTCTATACTGAGGGCATTATCAGGGCCTTGAAATCAACTCCAAATCAAACATTCATTGCCCCATTCCAGAAAAAAAAAAAAATTATTGGTTCTTTTATTTATTTAACTGTTTATCGGTCCAGTCCAGAAAATATTGGTTCTTCTATTTTTTTCGGTGTTCATGATTCTATATGAAAAACGTGAGCAAATCAACTCCGAATCAAAAATCGGCCCAGTCCAAATTTTTTTTCCTGCCCATTCCAGAAAAGTTTTTTTATTTTTTATTTTTTTTATTAGTTCTTTTATTTATTTAGCTGTTTATCGGCTCAGTCCAGAAAAGCTTGTTTCTTCTATTTTTTTTACTGTTCATGATTCGCTATGATAAACGTGAGCAAATCAACTCGAATCAAACATTCATTCCTTGAAATCACTAGAATAAGGAAGGAAATGAACAAAATTGCGGATTTTACGAGAATCGAAAGGGTTCGCATTGAATGTGGGAAAAAGCGGATAAAGCGGCAATGAGATGGAAGAACAGGGTTTTCAGAAAATTCGGCTAAAAAAATGAGTAATCAAATCGAGTTTATTGATTTTTGATTAAAAAAAAACTCGGGTCAAAAAGTGTTAAAAGAGTTGGGCGAGACTTTTCTGAAACACGGCCTGACAAAAAATAGCAAATTAGATTTTTATTCCATTCAGTCCAACAGCCAATAAAAAGTCCAATAAATAATTAAATTAATTCATTAGATTATTAACCAAACAAATTGGTAAAATAACTAATTAAAAATCTAATTAATTCTTTAAATTTCTACCAAAATGATATTATAAATTGAATATATTGTGTTTATAATTTTTTTATAATAATAAAGGGTCTATGCGGTTTTTTCCTCGCGATGCATCCTTTCAATTTCAAAAGCGAGATAGTTGCATAAGATGAGTAGAATAAACATCACAAAAATATAGCCAGAAAAAGCCAACACAAAACTAGAAAATTAGAATTTATGTTCTAAGCAACTTTTAAGCTTTAGCAAACCAAGACCATATATGCATGTGTTATATTATAAAATCATGAGAAAAATGAAACAATCACTGTAGTTAAGTCATATCCAAAATGTATTACTCAAACCAAGTTGTATGTCTTATATTTTAATATTTACTTTTTCAAGCAATGTTTATACCGACGGCATTATCGAGCCTTGAAATCAATTCGAATCAAACATTCATTGCTCAAAATCATAGGAATAAGGAAGGAAATGGACAACCGCCAGATTCTACCGAGAATCGAAAGGATTAAATATTGAATGTGGGGAAAAAGCGGATGAAAGCGGCAATGAGATGGAAAACGAGTTTCCCGGAAATTCACCTAAGAAATGAGTAATCGAGATCAAGTTTAGGGGATTTTGAGAGAAAAAAAAACTCGGGTCAAAGGGTGTTAAGAGAGTTTGCTCAGGACTTTTGTGAAACCCGGCCTCACAAAAAAATGGCATGTTAGATTTTATTTCATTCAATCCAACAACCAATAAAAATCAATGAATAATTAAATTAATTAATTAGATTATTAACCAAACAAATTGGTAAAATAAGGCCATATATACATGTGTTATATTCTAAAATCTATGAGAAAAATGAAACACTACTGTGGTTAAGTCATATCCAAAATGTATTACACTAAACTAAGTTTTATGTCGATATTTTAATATTTACATTCACGCAATGTTTATATACAGAGGCGCTCATCATCGCGCCTTGCGGTGCAAGGCCTTACCCTGCTAGTACTACTAATAAAGCAACAAAACAAATTGACAAATTAACATGTAATCTATTTATGTAGTGCCTTAAATTCATTCATAGAGGGCCACGATTGCATCTAATTCCAGGGGCCCAAGGTTTATTTACTATGAACCTTGCGGTTTAACGATTCACTTGAATCGGAGGTTTGACGGTAAACTCACGGTTCAAGCAATCATAAAACCGGTTTGGCCCATGAATTGAAGGCTTGCAAATTTTCCGATTAACCGGACGGTAAAATGCTGGTTTATGTAATTTTTCTTTTTGGTTTTTGTTTTTCTTTGTTTTGCTTAAATTGGATAATAAATTGAAATATATACTAACATTAGTAATAAATTGCATAATCGAAAGAAAATATTAGTTTATATGATATACTACAATTTAATATAAACCGTACATATACTTGAATATATTGATTTTCTATGTAAAACATATTTTTCGGATAATCTATATCCATATATTTCCGTACATATACTTGAATATCGTGCAACATGTGGGGTTAGGTGGGGTGGGATGGGGTAAGGTAGCGTGGGGTGGGATAGCCTTACCTCCACCACCCAACCCTACCTGCCTACCTACCCCTACCCTACCCCACCCCACTCTACGCTACCCTACCTACCCCTTACCCTACCGAACACCCCACCGTATCCTACCTTACCCTACCCTACTCACCACCCCACCTTATATATCCTACCCCACCTACATTACTCTACCATACCTTACCCTACTTTCACCCACTCTTACCTCATCACCCACGCGTTTTGTCGATTTTCATTTTATTCCATCGCATTTCATCCGTTTTGGAAGTAATGAAAAATGAACTTTTTTCGTTCCGTTGGAATAAAATTTTCATTCCATTATCACATAATTATACATAAACATTGAAATGAAATGAAAAATCATTACATTTCATTCTCGTCTAACAAACATAGCGAATACTATCTTTGTGGAGTAGAGTGCCAACTATGTTTAAGACTGTCTTTGTCGGATTTTTTTAAGGAAGATTCTATTATAAAGACTTTTTTAAAGGAGACTCTTTAAATTCATTGAAAAACATTTGTGTTTTTAAATGTTGTTAAAGAATTAGTATTACAAAATACATATTAAAACACGTCAGTGTTTTTCAAACGTCTCCGTAAAAAGGAGTTTCTACGGAAGAAATCCCCTTGAGGGAAAGCATGGGTAATACACAAGAGTTTATTGGGTGCATCCGCCATACACGGAGTACAGACATGTGATAAAATCTTAACCTTTTATTTTTAAACTGAATTCAAACTGTGTTTCAGATCATCTCTCCCGTCATTTCGATGTATGTGGATATCTCTGGCAAAAAAGCATTACCGTAATACGGCCGTGTACTCCACTCCGTTCAAAATACCCGAGTCGGTTGTCAAAAAAGATTTGTTCCAAAATAATTGAAAGCAATTACATTTTAAATCACGAAGATTTATTATGTTTTTTCCTACATATACCCTTATTTATTAAGGAATAAGAGAATAAATTACAACATTGTATTAATTATAGATTAAGATTATTTTTGTCATTTAAGCATTCAAATTAAAGTATTAACTCACACTCTTAATATATGTGTTTTTGTATTCTACGCAGTTATTTTAGAAACGAATGAATAGTAAATCTGATGTTGACTTGAGCTTTAATTTTATAAAGTAGAATACTCTTTTATCCAACGTGTAAAAGAGTGCTTCAATATTTAATAAAGTAGAAGTACTCTTTTGTCCGGTGGGTAAAGAGTGGTTCAAGATCACTTTGTTATTCGTAATATATTATGGTATAAAGATCTTTTTCTTAATAGAGTTATGGAATTACAGAGAGTAATAGCTTCTCATTGGAAATCAAATTCATTGATGGATTACCATATTTATTTGTCGAAAGGTTAGGATAAATTTAAGAAAAAGATTTTCTTAATATTCCTTATGATGATTATACTTATGGAAAATTGATAGGTACAATCATTCAAGAGGGTTTAGCCCTTTGTAATGAAATAAAATTAAATCAACAAATTAAAAGACAGAATTTATCTGAAAAATCACAATTAGGTAGATTTTGTGATCAATTTGGTATGGATATGCCATCTTCTTCGAAAAAATCTTTTAAAGACAAGAATAAGGAAAAATCTTCAGATCCTTTCTATAAAGGAAAAAAGAAGAAAAGATTTTCAAAAAAGAAAAAATATGAAAAAGAATTAAAAAAATAATACAAGAGAAATAATAAAACAGATAAAACTTGTTTTAAATGTGGTAAGATTGGTCATTATGCTAATCGTTGTAAATTAAAAAAGAAAATTGATAATTTACAAAATGAAGAATTAAAATTAAGTCTTTCAAAAATACTTCTTAATTCAGAAAATGAAAAATCTTCTTCTGAAACAGAAAATTCTGAAAAGTCTTCTGAGAATGATATATCAGAATTAATTAACGAATCTTTATCTTCTTCTGACACAGATATGTGTTGTAAGTCATGCATACAGAATATACAATGTATTAAACATGATAAAGAAGAAGGAGAAGAATTTTATAAAATTCTTTCACAATTTAAAGATTTAGAAATAAATGTTTTAACTAATAATAATATTTTTGAATTTATTAAATTAATTAAAGACCCTGAGCTTAGATCTCAGTTAATTGATAATATTCAATCGATCCATCATCTTACAATTTTGATGAATCAAAAGAAATAAAAATTCTCAGAACCTTATTCATGAATAATGTTAAAAATATTAAAGAAAGACAATCGATGGAAAAGCCAACCACAATGATTGAACTTTCAAAAAAATAATTTATTTAAAACAAAGAAATAAATAAGTTAAAAATGCTAATAAAAATTTAGAAGAAAGAATTTCACTTCTTGAATATCAAAAGTAAATACTAATGTTGAACCGAGTTCTAGTTTGCCGGATCTATCCTATCTACTAGAGAGCGGGATAATTTCTTAAATAAGTTAAGTATCATTTTTCACAAAAATGGTATGTAAAAATTAATTTATTGATAAATAATTCTTATAAGCGAGAATTAATTGCTTTAATTGATAGTGGTGCGAGATATGAATGTAATACAAGAAGGATCAATTCCTACTAAATATTTTGAAAAACTACAATGACAACTTAGTCATCTTTGGTGGTGAAAAACTTGATATAAAGTTTAAACTTTCGAAGCTTATATTTGTATAAATAATGTTTGTATTCTACAAGTTTTTGCTTGTTAAGAATATATTAGTCAAGTTATACTTGGAACACCTTTTATTGAAAAAATATATCCTTTAAGTAAAATTGATGCTAAAGGTATAATAGGACATTTTGAAGGTAAGAAAATAAAATTTGATTTTATTACTAAACCTATACCTAATGTACTAAATCAAATTAAAGATCTTATAGATCAAAAGAATTTACATTTAAATTTCTTAAAACAAGAAATTAATATATCAACTATTGATGAAAAGCTTTTAAATTCAAAGCTTAAAGAAAAAATTGATAATTTATTTCATAGATTTTCTATTGAAATATGTAATGATCACCCTAATGCTTTTTGGGATAGAAAAAGACATATTGTTGAACTTCCTTATGAGGAAGATTTTGATGAAAAGAAAATTACGACAAAGGCTAGACCTTGTCAAATGAACTCAGAATATTTAGAGCATTGTAAAAAAGAAATTGAGTATCTTTTACAAAAAGGTTTAATAAAACCATCTAAATCTTCGTGGTCATGTACTGCTTTTTATGTTAATAAACATAGTGAAATTGAAAGAGGTGTACCTCGTATGGTTATAAATTATAAACCATTGAATAAAGTTTTAAAATGGATAAGATCACCTATTCCTAATAAAAAAGGATTTATTAGATAGACTTTATAATTCTATCATATTTTCTAAATTAGACACAAAGTGCGGATATTGGCAAATTCGAGATAAATGAAAAAAGACCAATATAAGGCGGCTTTTAATGTTCCTTTTGGACATTCTGAATGGAAGTAATGCCATTTGGATTTAAAAATGCTCCAAGTGAATTCAGAAAATAATGAATGATATATTTATTCCTTATAGTGAATTTATAATAGTTTATATCGATGATATTTTGGTATTTTCAAAAACAATTGAAAATCATTTTAAACACTTAGAAATTTTTGAAAAATTGTTATACGAGAATGGGTTAGTTATATCTAAACCAAAAATGTCATTATTCCAAACTAAGATTAGATTCTTAGGACATAATATTGAAAAAGGAAATATTATTCTATACAAAAAGTATCGAGTTTGCTTCAAAATTTCGAGATATAATTACGGATAAAACTCAATTACAAAGATTCTTAGGCGAGTTTAAATTATGTCTCTGCATATTATAAAGATTTAGCAAAAGATCTTTCTTTATCTTATATGATAGATTGAAAAATCACCAACACCATGGTGCGATCAAGATATCTTAAGGTCGTTCAAACAATTAAAAATAAAGTAGCTAATTTACCTTGTTTGATGTTAGCTAATCCTATATGGGATAAAATAATTGAAACATATGCTTCGACATAGGTTTTGGAGGAATTTTAAAAGCAGTTTGTCCAAATACAAAACAAGTATATCTTGTTAGATTTCATTACAGTAAATGGAATACCAGGTCAACAAAATTACTCTCAAGTAGCAAAAGAAATCTTAGCTATTGTTAAATGTGTTTTAAAATTTCAAGATGACTTATATAATAAGAAATTTCTTATTTATTCAGATTGTAAATCATAAATTTATGTTTAATAAAGATTTTAAACATGATGTTTCCAAACAAATGTTTGCAAGGTGACAAGCTCATTTAGCCCTTTTGATTTTGATATTTTGCATATGAAAGGTGAAGACAATAGTCTCCCGATGTCTAACTCGTGAATATTTGCGGGAATGACATCTCTCGTGGAAGAGGGGATTTACCTTTATCGAAGCGGATGTGGGCGAGGTAATATCCTTGTTCAACATGGGAACATAACTTTGATTTCAGATAATATATCTGGATCTTCTTCAAGTCAGAATAATAATTCTGATAAGTTGTACCAGGAATTCCTGGAATATAAAAAAATGAAAGGAAAAGGTAAAGCCACTGAGGAAATACCCTCATATGCTAATATAGTAATATCAGAAGAAGAAGATATAACTTCTTACCAAGAAAATGAAAGACAAGGAATTATATTCTTTATTGAATATGATGATTATATAAAAAGGAAAAATGACCCATGGTGATTAATGGAAAAATATTTGGATAATAATCCGTTTCCAGCAACTGCATATAAGCAGCGATCATATTATGAAAATATTTTGAAAGCTTCTGAATGTGAAATAACACATTTTATGGCTAATGATCAGAAGGAATATACCTTCAGTAAAATTATTATAAAAAGAATTTATCTCCCAAATGAATGGGGATTGTCTTTGTTTAAAGAAAAAGAATACCTTTTTCAAGAAAAGAATATTTCTATTAAATATAATTATTGGGATTATATCCAAGCTTTTACCAATGTTTTCTTATATGAAAATAGAATGCAAAAACATACTTGGTTTGTAAAAGTATGTCCAGAAGTATATAAACATCTGGAATATATACCAAATTGGTTTCAACAATGGTGGTTATTACATGGACCTTCTATAAAAATTTTACCAGAAGAGTTCAAAGAATTATATTCTCATTGGGTAGATATCTCCCCAAAGATTTCAGAATTAAGCAATCAATGACATTTAATAGAATGTTCTGGTTCATTATATTTCTTTTTGGAATTTTCTATTCCATGGATTTTGAAATGGTCACCTATTGTAGATATATCTACAGATAATTTACCTTGTATTAAGAGAAAATATTTCTCAAAGTTTTGGACAAAATTGTCGATAAAAGATCCACAAACAGGTCAAATATTTGGTGAAGAATTATTTCAAGAAATTACAGCTAAAATTAGCTATTTGGAAGAATTAATAGATGAACAATTAGAAGATGCTTGTAATCGAAGCATACAAAGTCCTTTGAAAAATTTGACAGGAAAATTGAAGATCAAAGGAATTGTTTCTAAGCAAGAAATCTTGCAGTGTTATATGTTAGAAATAAAAAAGGATTTACTGAAGAATTTCGGTTGCAAATTATCTGAATTAAAATCAGATACCTCTATGACTTCTTCTACAAATATGGCAGAAGATGCACAAGACCCCAATAAAGACATTGATAATGATATTCATCATTTTATGAAACAACTGGAAGAAATCGATAAAGATTAAATCAGCAAATACATCAGCAATGACATCAGCAATGACATCATCACTGACGTCATCATCAGAAGATTAATATTTGGCAATATGGCCGACATGAACAGTAAATTCACTGTTCACTTTTACTGTCCACTTTTTGAATTTTGGCAAATACTGTAGTCATTATTCGATTTTTTACTGTTTGCTTTTATTTTCAGGCCTACCTGTTTTGGCCTTTCTTTCTTTCGTTTCCTATATATATCTTAGAATCAGAAATGAAGAAGGCATGCTTGAGAAGTTTCTCGCCTTTCTTTCTTTCTCTACACCCTTGTAATAAACTCTTTAGTGATAAATAAAATTCTACTATCAGTTACAACTTAAAATTGTAAGCTATTTTTATTTTTGTTTTGTTTAATTTTTATTATATCATTTCCGTATTAGCCTAATGACAAGCTAAAAGAATATAAGTGTTAAAATATAATGTGAAGGTAAATTTAAATACATTGTATGATCTTGTAATTAAATTAGGATGTATACATGTATGTTAATGGGTTGAGATGACATCTGGCTTTAATTATATAACAAGGTTTTAATTAATTCTGGCATGAATAAAACTTTGTCCTATTGTAGCCGTTTATACCCGTCCTAGCCCAGGTGTGGCGTTTTAGGGTTTTGGCTTTTACAATGGATTTAAAGTATATTATTTATAGACGGAATTGATTATGTAAAAGTTCCATTTTGTTATATGATTTTACGACGGATTTCCTATATCTTGTAAATATGCCCTTTGTAACATCTTTATGTATACCTTACATCTTTATGTATACCACATATCTTGTAAACATGCCATTTCCTATATCTATGACTTCTTCACCACAAATATGACGAAAGATGCACAAGACCCCAATGAAGACATTGATAATGATATTCATCATTTTATGAAACAACTGGAAGAAATCGATAAAGATTAAATCAGCAAATACATCAGCAATGACATCAGTAATGACATCATCACTGACGTCATCATCAGAAGATTAATATTTGGCAATATGGCCGACATGAGCAAGAAATATCTTTGTTCACTTTTCTTATTCACTTTTTGAATTTTGGCAAATCATGAGCCATTATTCGATTTTTCTTGTTTGCTTTTATTTTACAGCCTACTGTTTTGGCCTTTCTTTCTTCGTTTCCTATATATATCTTAGAATCAGAAATGAAGAAGGTATGCTTGAGAAGTTTCTCGCCTTTCTTTCTTTCTCTACACCCTTGTAATAAACTCTTTAGTGATAAATAAAATTCTACTTCTGCTGGTTACAACTTAAAATTGTAAGCTATTTTTATTTTTGTTTTGTTTAATTTTTTATTATATCATTTCGTATTAGCCTAATGACAGGCTAAAAGAATATAAGTGTTAAAATATAATGTGAAGGTAAATTTAAATACATTGTATGATCTTGGAATTAAATTAGGATGTATACATGTATGTTAATGGGTTGAGATGACATCTGGCTTTAATTATATAACAAGGTTTTAAATAATTCTGGCATGAATAAAACTTTGTCCTATTGTAGCCGTTTATACCCGTCCTAGCCCAGGTGTGGCGTTTTAGGGTTTTGGCTTTTACAATGGATTTAAAGTATATTATTTATAGACGGAATTGATTATGTAAAAGTTCCATTTTGTTATATGATTTTACGACGGATTTCCTATATCTTGTAAACATGCCCTTTGTAACATCTTTATGTATACCTTATCCAACACTTTGGTATCAGAGCCATGGCAGTATTTATAGTTATCTTCTTTGTTATATTTTAACACTTTCCTAAAAAAATGTTAAGAAATACAGATAATATGAAAAATAGTATAACACAAGAATATGATATACCCAGAAATCTGGATTTATTAAATAAATGGACTATCCCTAGGATAGAACCAAAAACGATTTACCAATTAGGTACATTTGAAAAATTAGGTTTAAAACAAATTGTTAAAACCTCAGAAGAATCTATTTCTTTAAATAATGAAGAAATGGTAATTAAATTACTAAGTGAAAAAAGATATTTTTCCCTATAGGAAAACTCATAAATTTCTTCATATTGGTTTAGTTCAAATCGCTTTTAAACCTCTTTTGTGGAAATCTTCCGAGAAAGTTTATTCTTTGCCTTAAGAGACGGTAGAAATTTAGGCGGAAAAAGTCTCTTATGGGAATAATACAATCAAGTCAGCACATGGACGAGTTTATTTTGATGTTTACCCAAATTTACAATTATCTTTATCGATATTAACATTCTTGATTCTTTGACAATGAATGTTAAAACGCATGGATATAACTATGCTCCTGGATCAGAGATAATTTGTATTTGTTATAGAATTTATTATAAACCTTTACACACGTTGAATCCTATGTGTAAAATAAAAGATAAATCTTTGAATGAGACAATTCTCATAGAAACAAATTTTAGCAAGTCTAATATTACGACTCGAAGATCAATTAAATGGGAGGAAATTCCTCTACCAGATAATTGGCAAATTGCTAATGCTGTACCAAAAACACCTGTAATATGTCAGGATGTGACTAATATAGTGCAGAGTCCAGATGGAAATATTTCTATCATTATGAATTCACAATTGGAAAATATTCCAAGAAATATAATATCAAGATCAACATCTTCTAGATCTTATATTTCACCATTTGAACATATTTCAAATACCAATAGAACCCAATAGGGCTTCTACTTCTCAATTAAGAGATGCTTATGTTAAAAATTTATCATTAGATAAAAATAATATAGTTAAAGGTATAAATGATTCAGAAGATCTTACTGAATCAGAAATGGATGCTAATTTTTAAATGGATTTTACACCAAAAATTGATTTTAGTCCAGGTTCACTGGCAAGAAATATGATTAAAAATGAATTTAAATTAGAGAGATGGAAACCATTTAGAGATTGCTTTTTTAATAACATCTCAAGTGAAGATAGAAATTACTATCAAAATGAATTTTATAGTTTTCTTGAAAAAGAAAATAAAATAATAACTTTTATCCCTTGGTTTGTTTCAATATACGTTCAAGATTATTTATGTATAATTGAACGTGATTTCAAATTAGAAGGAGGAAAAAATATGAAAGGGATATATCCTCCACAACAAGCCTTTTCAATTGAAAAAAGTGGTAAAATACTTAACTTTAATGCTTTTTCAAAATTAATTGATAATGATTCATTAATTTTTACATTAAAAGAATTAAATCAATTATTAATGAATCAAAATTATACTAATCTATATCTTAATGTTCTAGGTGAACAGATATAGCGATAATTCTACGAAGAATGCATGAAATTTATTCCGCTATTAAAAATTTATCAATAGATAAAAACATTAAAGATAATAATAAAGACATAGATAATATTGTTATTCAATCTCATCTTCAACCTCCTCCAGAAATTAAAGATTTTATTTTAAAACCTAAAGGAAATTTGGAGAAATTAATTGAAGAAAAATTTAAAGGTTTAAAAATAAACATATTAGATCATGATATGTCTAATACAATTGGAACTGGTAATCATAGTGATACAGTTAAATTTGAATTAAATAGAATTAAAAAATATGCTGATCGTCCTACTCAGCATAATTATTATTATAGAAGACCTTCCCCTATGGATACTCTCCATGAGGAACAAGAATATGTTATTAATAATAGTTATTCAGGTAAACATATTTATGAGTGGAACCTTGATGGTTACGCGGATAAACAAATATATAGTATGATACATAGAATGTTGATGTATAGTACTATATGTAAATCTTCAGGTAATACTGATAAAAATGTTGCAAAAATGATTATTGCAGGATTTACAGGCCAACTAAAAGGTTGGTGGGATAATTATTTAAGTTTAACTGATAAAGATAATATCTTAAATACAGTTAAACAAGAAAATAATAATGTAATTGAAAATGTAGTCTATACTTTAGTTACTACAATACTTGAACATTTCACAGGTAGAATTTCTGATAATTGCGAAAATATTAGAACTCTATTACAAAATCTGAGGTGTAAAACACTAACGGATTTTCGTTGGTATAAAGATACTTTTCTTAATAGAGTTATGGAATTACCAGAGAGTAATAGCTCTCATTGGAAATCCAAATTTATTGATGGATTACCATATTTATTTGCCGAAAAGGTTAGGAAAAATTTAAGAAAAGATTTTCTTAATATTCCTTATGATGATTATACTTATGGAAAATTGATAGGTACAATCATTCAAGAGGGTTTAGCCCTTTGTAATGAAATAAAATTAAATCAACAAATTAAAAGACAGAATTTATTTGAAAAATCACAATTAGGTAGATTTTGTGATCAATTTGGTATGGATATGCCATCTTCTTCGAAAAAATCTTTTAAAGACAAGAATAAGGAAAAATCTTCAGATCCTTTCTATAAAGGAAAAAAGAAGAAAAGATTTTCGAAAAAGAAAAAATATGAAAAAGAATTAAAAAAAGAATACGAGAGAAATAATAAAACAGATAAAACTTGTTTTAAATGTGGTAAGATTGGTCATTATGCTAATCGTTGTAAATTAAAAAAGAAAATTGATAATTTACAAAATGAAGAATTAAAATTAAGTCTTTCAAAAATACTTCTTAATTCAGAAAATGAAAAATCTTCTTCTAAAACAGAAAATTCTGAAAAGTCTTCTGAGAATGATATATCAGAATTAATTAACGAATCTTTATCTTCTTCTGACATAGATATGTGTTGTAAGTCATGCATACAGAATATACAATGTATTAAACATGATAAAGAAGAAGGAGAAGAATTTTATAAAATTCTTTCACAATTTAAAGATTTAGAAATAAATGTTTTAACTAATAATAATATTTTTGAATTTCTTAAATTAATTAAAGACCCTGAGCTTAGATCTCAGTTAATTGATAATATTCAATCTAATCCATAATCTTCTAATTTTGATGAATCAAAAGAAATAAAAAATTCTCAGGAACCTTATTTTATGAATAATGTTCTAAAAATGTTAAAAGAAAGACAATCAGTGGAAAAGCCAACCACAATGATTGAACTTTCAAAAGAAATAATTTATTTAAAACAAGAAATAAATAAGTTAAAAATTGCCAATAAAAATTTAGAAGAAAGAATTTCACTTCTTGAATATCAAAAAGTAAATTCTAATGTTGAACCGAGTTCTAGTTTGCCAGATTTATCTTCTATACTAGAACAGGATAATTTCTTAAATAAGTTAAGTATCATTTTTTCACAAAAATGGTATGTAAAAATTAATTTATTGATAAATAATTCTTATAAACGAGAATTAATTGCTTTAATTGATAGTGGTGTAGATATGAATGTAATACAAGAAGGATTAATTCCTACTAAATATTTTGAAAAACTACAATGACACTTAGTCATCTTTGGTGGTGAAAAACTTGATATAAAGTTTAAACTTTCGAAAGCTTATATTTGTATAAATAATGTTTGTATTCCTACAAGTTTTTTGCTTGTTAAGAATATGACTAGTCAAGTTATACTTGGAACACCTTTTATTGAAAAAATATATCCTTTAAGTAAAATTGATGCTAAAGGTATAATAGGACATTTTGAAGGTAAGGAAATAAAATTTGATTTTATTACTAAACTATACTTTAATGTACTTAAATCAAATTAAAGATCTTATAGATCAAAAGAATTTACAATTAAATTTCTTAAAATAAGAAATTAATATATCAACTATTAATGAAAAGCTTTTAAATTCAAAGCTTAAAGAAAAAATTGATAATTTATTTCATAGATTTTCTATTGAAATATGTAATGATCACCCTAATCTTTTTGGGATAGAAAAGACATATTGTTGAACTTCCTTATGAGGAAGATTTTGATGAAAAGAAAATTACGAAAAGGCTAGAAAATGAACTCGAATATTTAGAGCATTGTAAAAGATATTGAGTCTCTTTTACAAAAAAGGTTTAATAAAACCATCTAAATCTTCGTGGTCATGTACTGCTTTTTATGTTAATAAACATAGTGAAATTGAAAGAGGTGTACCTCGTATGGTTATAAATTATAAACTATTGAATAAAGTTTTAAAATGGATAAGATCACATATTCCTAATAAAAAGGATTTATTAGATAGACTTTATAATTCTATCATATTTTCTAAATTCGACCTAAAGTCTGGATATTGGCAAATTTAGATAGCTGAAAAAGACCAATATAAGACAGCTTTTATTGTTCCTTTTGGACATTACGAATGGAGAGTAATGCCATTTGGATTAAAAAATGCTCCAAGTGAATTCCAGAAAATAATGAATGATATATTTATTCCTTATAGTGAATTTATAATAGTTTATATCGATGATATTTTGGTATTTTCAAAAACAATTGAAAATCATTTTAAACAGTTAGAAATTTTTAGAAAAATTGTTATATAGAATGGGTTAGTTATATCTAAACCAAAAATGTCATTATTCCAAACTAAGATTAGATTCTTAGGACATAATATTGAAAAAGGAAATATTATTCCTATACAAAGAAGTATAGAGTTTGCTTCAAAATTTCCAGATATAGGATAAGGTATACATAAAGATGTTACAAAGGGCATGTTTACAAGATATAGGAAATCCGTCGTAAAATCATATAACAAAATGGAACTTTTACATAATCAATTCCGTCTATAAATAATATACTTTAAATCCATTGTAAAAGCCAAAACCCTAAAACGCCACACCTGGGCTAGTACGGGTATAAACGGCTACAATAAGACAAAGTTTTATTCATGCCAGAATTAATTAAAACCTTGTTATATAATTAAAGCCAGATGTCATCTCAACCCATTAACATACATGTATACATCCTAATTTAATTCCAAGATCATACGATGTATTTAAATTTACCTTCACATTATATTTTAACACTTATATTCTTTTAGCCTGTCATTAGGCTAATACGAAATGATATAATAAAAAATTAAACAAAACAAAAATAAAAATAGCTTACAATTTTAAGTTGTAACCAAGTAAAAATTTATTTTATCACTAAAGAGTTTATTACAAGGGTGTAGAGAAAGAAAGAAAGGCGAGAAACTTCTCAAGCATGCCTTCTTCATTTCTGATTCTAAGATATATATAGGAAACGAAAGAAAGAAAGGCCAAAACAGGTAGGCCAGAAAATAAAAGCAAACAGTAAAAAATCGAATAATGGCTACAGTATTTGCCAAAATTCAAAAAGTGAACAGTAAAAGTGAACAGTGAATTTACTGTTCATGTCGGCCATATTGCCAAATATTAATCTTCTGATGATGACGTCAGTGATGATGTCATTGCTGATTTAATCTTTATCGATTTCTTGCAGTTGTTTCATAAAATGAGGAATATCATTATCAATGTCTTCATTGGGGTCTTGTGCATCTTCTGCCATATTTGTAGAAGAAGTCATAGAGGTATCTGATTTTAATTCAGATAATTTGCAACCGAAATTCTTCAGTAAATCCTTTTTTATTTCTGACATATAACACTGCAAGATTTCTTGCTTAGAAACAATTCCTTTGATCTTCAATTTTCCTGTCAAATTTTTCAAAGGACTTTGTATGCTTCGATTACAAGCATCTTCTAATTGTTCATCTGTTAATTCTTCCAAATAGCTAATTTTAGCTGTAATTTCTTGAAATAATTCTTCACCAAATATTTGACCTGTTTGTGGATCTTTTTTCGACAATTTTGTCCAAAACTTTGAGAAATATTTTCTCTTAATACAAGGTAAATTATCTGTAGATATATCTACAATAGATGACCATTTCAAAATCCATGAAATAGAAAATTCCAAAAAGAAATATAATGAACCAGAACATTCTATTAAATGTCCTTGATTGCTTAATTCTGAAATCTTTGGGGAGATATCTACCCAATGAGAATATAATTCTTTGAACTCTTCTGGTAAAATTTTTATAGAAGGTCCATGTAATAACCACCATTGTTGAAACCAATTTGGTATATATTCCAGATGTTTATATACTTCTGGACATACTTTTACAAACCAAGTATGTTTTTGCTTTCTATTTTCATATAAGAAAACATTTGTAAAAGCTTGGATATAATCCCAATAATTATATTTAATAGAAATATTCTTTTCTTGAAAAAGGTATTCTTTTTCTTTAAACAAAGACAATCCCCATTCATTTGGGATATAAATTCTTTTTATAATAATTTTACTGAATGTATATTCCTTCTGATCATTAGCCATAAAATGTGTTATTTCACATTCAGAAGCTTTCAAAATATTTTCATAATATGATCATTTGCTTATATGCGATTCTTTGAAACGGATTATTATCCAAATATTTTTCCATTAATGACCATGGGTCATTTTTCCTTTTTATATAATCATCATATTCAATAAAGAATATAATTCCTTGTCTTTCATTTTCTTGGTAAGAAGTTATATCTTATTTTTCTGATATTACTATATTAGCATATGAGGGTATTTCCTCAGTGGCTTTACCTTTTCCTTTCATTTTTTTATATTCCAGGAATTCCTGGTACAACTTATCAGAATTATTATTCTGACTTGAAGAAGATCCAGATATATTATCTGAAATCAAAGTTCTGTTCCCATGTTGAACAAGGATATTACCTCGTCCACCTCTGCCTCGATAAGGGGTAAATCCCCCTCTTCCACGAGATGTCATTCCTGCAAATATTCACGAGTTAGGAAATCAGGGAGACTATTGTCTTCACCTTTCATATGCAAAATATCAAAATCAAAAGGGGCTAAATGAGCTTGCCACCTTGCAAACATTTGTTTGGAAACATCATGTTTAAAATCTTTATTAAACATAAATTTAGCAGATTTACAATCTGAATAAATAAGAAATTTCTTATTATATAAGTCATCTTGAAATTTTAAAACACATTTAACAATAGCTAAGATTTCTTTTGCTACTGTAGAGTAATTTTGTTGACTGGTATTCCATTTACCAGAATGAAATCTAACAAGATATACTTGTTTTGTATTTGGACAAATCTGTCTTAAAATTCCTCCAAAACCTATGTCAGAAGCATCTGTTTCAATTATTTTATCCCATATAGGATTAGCTAACATCAAACAAGGTAAATTAGCTACTTTATTTTTAATTGTTTGAACAGCCTTAGTATGCTGATCAGACCATGGTGTTGGTGATTTTTTCAATCTATCATATAAGATAGCAGCATCTTTTGCTAAATCTTTATAATATGCAGAGACATAATTTAAACTGCCTAAGAATCTTTGTAATTGAGTTTTATCCAGAATTATATCTGGAAATTTTGAAGCAAACTCTATACTTCTTTGTATAGGAATAATATTTCCTTTTTCAATATTATGTCCTAAGAATCTAATCTTAGTTTGGAATAATGACATTTTTGGTTTAGATATAACTAACCCATTCTGTATAACAATTTTTCTAAAAATTTCTAAGTGTTTAAAATGATTTTCAATTGTTTTTGAAAATACCAAAATATCATCGATATAAACTATTATAAATTCACTATAAGGAATAAATATATCATTCATTATTTTCTGGAATTCACTAGGAGCATTTTTTAATCCAAATAGCATTACTCTCCATTCGTAATGTCCAAAAGGAACATTAAAAGATGTCTTATATTGGTCTTTTTCAGCTATCTGAATTTGCCAATATCCAGACTTTAGGTCGAATTTAGAAAATATGATAGAATTATAAAGTCTATCTAATAAATCCTTTTTATTAGGAATATGTGATCTTATCCATTTTAAAACTTTATTCAATGGTTTATAATTTATAACCATACGAGGTACACATCTTTCAATTTCACTATGTTTATTAATATAAAAAGCAGTACATGACCATGAAGATTTAGATGGTTTTATTAAACCTTTTTGTAAAAGAGACTCAATTTCTTTTTTACAATGCTCTAAATATTCTGAGTTCATTTGACAAGGTCTAGCCTTTGTCGTAATTTTCTTTTCATCAAAATCTTCCTCATAAGGAAGTTCAACAATATGTCTTTTTCTATCCCAAAAAGCATTAGGGTGATCATTACATATTTCAATAGAAAATCTATGAAATAAATTATCAATTTTTTCTTTAAGCTTTGAATTTAAAAGCTTTTCATCAATGGTTGATATATTAATTTCTTGTTTTAAGAAATTTAATTGTAAATTCTTTTGATCTATAAGATCTTTAATTTGATTTAGTACATTAGGTATAGGTTTAGTAATAAAATCAAATTTTATTTCCTTACCTTCAAAATGTCCTATTATACCTTTAGCATCAATTTTACTTAAAGGATATATTTTTTCAATAAAAGGTGTTCCAAGTATAACTTGACTAGTCATATTCTTAACAAGCAAAAAACTTGTAGGAATACAAACATTATTTATACAAATATAAGCTTTCAGAAGTTTAAACTTTATATCAAGTTTTTCACCACCAGCATGACTAAGTGTCATTGTAGTTTTTTCAAAATATTTAGTAGGAATTAATCCTTCTTGTATTACATTCATATCTACACCACTATCAATTAAAGCAATTAATTCTCGTTTATAAGAATTATTTATCAATAAATTAATTTTTACATACCATTTTTGTGAAAAAATGATACTTAACTTATTTAAGAAATTATCCCGTTCTAGTATAGAAGATAAATCTGGCAAACTAGAACTCGGTTCAACATTAGAATTTACTTTTTGAGATTCAAGAAGTGAAATTCTTTCTTCTAAATTTTTATTAGCATTTTTTAACTTATTTATTTCTTGTTTTAAATAAATTATTTCTTTTGAAAGTTCAATCATTGTGGTTGGCTTTTCCACTGATTGTCTTTCTTTTAACATTTTTAGAACATTATTCATAGAATAAGGTTCCTGAGAATTTTTTATTTCTTTTGATTCATCAAAATTAGAAGATGATGGATCAGATTGAATATTATCAATTAACTGAGATCTAAGCTTAGGGTCTTTAATTAATTTAAGAAATTCAAAAATATTATTATTAGTTAAAACATTTATTTCTAAATCTTTAAATTGTGAAAGAATTTTATAAAATTCTTCTCCTTCTTCTTTATCATGTTTAATACATTGTATATTCTGTATACATGACTTACAACACATATCCGTGTCAGAAGAAGATAAAGATTCGTTAATTAATTCTGATATATCATTCTCAGAAGACTTTTCAGAATTTTCTGTTTTAGAAGAAGATTTTTCATTTTCTGAATTAAGAAGTATTTTTGAAAGAATTAATTTTAATTCTTCATTTTGTAAATGATCAATTTTCTTTTTTAATTTACAACGATCAGCATAATGACCAATCTTACCACATTTAAAACAAGTTTTATCTGTTTTATTATTTCTCTTGTATTCTTTTTTTTAATTCTTTTTCATATTTTTTCTTTTTCGAAAATCTTTTCTTCTTTTTTCCTTTATAGAAAGGATCTGAAGATTTTTCCTTATTCTTGTCTTTAAAAGATTTTTTCGAAGAAGATGGCATATCCATACCAAATTGATCACAAAATACCTAATTGTGATTTTTCAGATAAATTCTGTCTTTTAATTTGTTGATTTAATTTTATTTCATTACAAAGGGCTAAACCCTCTTGAATGATTGTACCTATCAATTTTCCATAAGTATAATCATCATAAGGAATATTAAGAAAATCTTTTCTTAAATTTTTCCTAACCTTTTCGGCCAATAAATATGGTAATCCATCAATAAATTTGGATTTCCAATGAGAGCTATTACTCTCTGGTAATTCCATAACTCTATTAAAAAAAGTATTTTTATATCAACAAAAATCCGTTAGTGTTTTACACCTCAGGTTTTGTAATAGAGTTCTAATATTTTCGCAATTATCAGAAATTCTACCTGTGAAATGTTCAAGTATTGTAGTAACTAAAGTATAGACTACATTTTCAATTACATTATTATTTTCTTGTTTAACTGTATTTAAGATATGATATTTATCAGTTAAACTTAAATAATTATCCCACCAACCTTTTAGTTGGCCTGTAAATCCTGCAATAATCATTTTTGCAACATTTTTATAAAATATAGTGAAGTAATGATGATAAAGTTGAAAAGTTGTATTGAAATTTGTGTAGTTAAAGTAATGATTGTTGATTTGAAATATTATATTGAAAAGTAATGGTTAAATAGTGTAATGAGTGTATAAAGTGATGGATTAATATTATTTTATTTGTTGATGTTGATTGATTGATGAAAGAATTTATAATAAAATAATAGAATTAATAAAATAATAATAAATAAGTTAGTGGGGTGAATAAAATATTGGTTTGGGATCCAAATGGATCAACCTAGTCCCAAACCAAACAAGGGCATGGGGTCCCTCCCCTGTTAAGTCTATCAATGGTTTCTCCTACTATATCTCATTTGTTGATAATTATAGTAGGTTCACTTGGATATATCCACTCAAGTACAAATCTGAAGCACTAGATGCCTTTCTCAAGTTTCAAACTCTTGTAGAAAACAATTTAGTCTTAAAATCAAGCAACTGCAGTCTGACTGGGGGAGAGTTTAGGTCCTTTGAACCTCACCTCAGTCAGTCTGGCATTCATTTTAGACATCCATGTCCACACACACACCCTCAGAATGGTACCATTGAAAGAAAGCACAGACACATCACTGAAACAGGCCTAACTCTTTTAGCACAAGCTAATCTTCCTATGAAATACTGGTGGCACAATTTTGAACATGCTGTCCATCTTATCAACATCCTTCCAACTCCTGTCCTACAACACAAATCTCCTTTTTGAAACCTTGCACAACAGGATTCCAACCCATCAAAACTGTAGGATCTTTGGGTGTGCCTGCTACCCTCTCTTAAGACCCTATCACACACACAAATTCTAGTACCACTCACAACAATGTACTTATCTTGGCCTAAGCACTCACCACAAAGGTTACATATGTCTAGATCCCTCAGGCCAAATCTATATCTCCAGGGATGTCAGCTTCAATGAGTCTGTCTTCCCACATAGAAACACACATACTGCCTGTCCAGAATCCCCTACACCTGATGTCTCCAAAAACACCATAAATACAGGTTTTTCCCTCAACAAGTACCATGTGCTGTCCTTCCTTGATCCTGATACAGACAATCTGGAGGCCTCACCAACAGAGGATATCTGGGGGTTCTTTGAACACACACATACTTCATCTTACCCTCACCCTACTCCTACACTGCGCATCTCCACTTGCATCTCCACTAGGTCATATATCAGATTCTTCCTCTAGTGAGAGTTCACCAGACATTGAACCTTAGCCTAAACAAGTTCAGACAAGTGCCCTTGAGGCACCTGTTCATCAAATGCAGACACGATCAAAGAGTGGAATTTTCAAACCTAAACGGTTCAGTGGTCTGGCACAGAAACAGGAGAGTCATAGTGAGCCTACAAAAGTTGTTGATGCTTTAGCAGATCCACACTGGTCAAAGGCTATTCAAGAGGAGTATAAAACCCTATGTGACAATCACACTTGGGATCTGGTCCCAGCAGATCCCTCACAGCACATAGTAGGGAACAAATGGGTGTATAAGTTGAAGTTGAAGCCATATGGGAGTGTCCTAAAGCATAAGGCCAGATTGGTGGCCAAGGGCTTTCATCAACAGCCTGGAGTGGATTATACAGAGACATTCAGCCCTGTAGCAAAAAGTCTTTCACAATCGAGTTGTATTGTCTTTGGCGCCTCGTAAAGCCGCCAATCCAACAGGTAGATATAAACAATGCTTTTTTAAATGGCACTCTTCATGAAACTGTTTTTATGTCACAACCAGAGGGGTTTGTTGATCACACAAAACCTACTCATGTCTGTCATTTAAATAAAGCTTTGTATGGACTGAAACAGGCCCCTAGGGCCTGGTTTGAGGAAATGAGGACACAACTCCTCAGGTGGGGTTTTAAACAGTCCATCTCAGATTCCTCTCTCTTTGTTTTCAAATATGACACTACTCTGGTCTATGATCTGGTGTATGTAGATGATTTTATCATCACAGGAAATTCAGTTGAAGCCATAAAAAGGTTTGTGACAGTTCTGAACTCAAGATTTCCACTGAAGGATCTTGGTCCAATCTCTCATTTTCTGGGTATGGAGGTTTATAGGACAAGTGATGCTCTCATCCTATCTCAGAAGTAATATGCTCTGTAGCTGCTTGACAAAATGAACATGTCCAATGTGAATCCTTGTCCTACCCCAATGATCTCTGGCAAGATTCTCAGGCCTGATGTAGGCACTCCTCTTCAAAATCCTACTCCTTATAGGAGTGCCATTGGTGGCCTCCAATATCCGACATTCACTAGGCCAGACCTGTCTTTTTCTGTCAATACACTGTCACAGTTTATGCATTCACCCACAAAGGAGCACTGGAAGGCTCTCAAAAGAGTGTTGAGGTATATTAAAGGAACAATTCATCTAGGCTTGGTCTTTAAGGCTACAGGAAGACAACAAATTCAGGGGTTTGCTGATGCTGATTGGTGCTGCAATCCTTTTGACAGAAAGTCGGTAGCTGGGTACTGTGTATTTCTGGGAGATTCTCTTATTTCATGGTCATCTAAGAAGCAACATGTTGTATCACGCTCCAGTACTGAATCTGAGTATAGAGCTCTTGCTCATCTTGCTGCTGAAGTACTCTGGTTGAAGTCCTTACTGAAAGAAATGCATATCACATTGCCTGCACAACCCTGTCTTTACAGTGACAACATAGGGGCAGAATCTTTGGCTCAGAATCCTGTCTTCCATGCACGCACCAAGCATATAGAGATATATGTTCACTTCATCAGGCATCATGTTCTAACTGGGAATCTTCAAGTCAACCATGTTTCCACCTATGATCAACTGGCTGATTGTTTAACCAAGCATGTCACTGGACTGCAGTTTACTACATCAAGAACCAACCTCAATGTGGACTACTCCCCATTTAGCTTGAGGGGGGCTGTTAAGGTTTAAGGGTTAATGTATGAGTTGAGCTTAATATGTATTATGAGCTGAGTTGTGTTGATTATTTAGATTAGTGACAAGTGTATGGTTTACACTCTAGATAAGATCAAGTTTGTTAGGAATGACTATGATATATGTGTGTAATAGTGGAACACAATTAATCAATGAAACTATGTGGTTCTGATTGTTTTATTCTGACCACACAGTTTTATTCTGTATTTAAACTATGTGGTTCTGATTGTTTCCTCCGTCATTTCATTTCAATTTCCCTTAACACACAATATCTTCCCAATAGACAGTATTACCAAAAGGAATCGTTGTAGTCCTACTGTTGTTATTAGCTGCAGGCTCGTGACTTTGGTGGGGTCTTAACATGGCTGGCAATGAACATGTCTTGGTGCAGCTGCTCATTGACATTGGTGCCCCATCTGAGCTGCTTTTTGCATAGTTGCAGTCCGGCGGATTCATAAATGTTTTTTTAGGGAGGTTTGTAATTCTTTTTCTAACTAAAATAATTTTTTTTTACGGTGTCTAAAATATACTTCTATAGATAAAATGTTGAGTTTTTATCTTTTTAACAGGGTCCATGGACCCCATTTAGATACACATGCCTCCGCCTCTGGTTGCAGATATAAGTGGAGAAGCTGGTGGGTGGTACTGTGGTGGTTCAAGGCCGCTTGAGGGATGTTATGAACTTGCTTCATGGCTGCGCCTGAGCTTTGGTTGTACAATGTTTCATTTGTAGAAACGTCAGAAGAAGTGAGAAATGTGAAGAAGGAGATGAAAAACGGGAGATGAAGCGGCAATAAAATGAGTTTCTTAAAGCGGTTATTTAAAGCGATTCTCCGACGACACTGAGGTATCAGACAACAAGGGCGGCCCTGTCCGATGAAGCGGCAATAAACTAAGTTTCTTAAAGCGATTTTTTTAAAGCGATTCTCCGACCATACTGAGGTATCAGACAACAATGGCGTTCCTGTCTAAATTTAGGCTCAGGTCTAAAAAAAAATTAGACCCTTCTTTAAAGAAAAAAAGACCAAATATTTTACACCTAACAGGGCTCGAACTCTAGTAATTTAATTGGCTATATTATATTGCTTAACACTAAGATAATATCTTCTTATTTGGTAAATTATTGAACCTTAATATAAAAATATAAATATATATATATATATATATATATATATATATATATCCCTTAAAAAATATTATTCATTTCAACTTAAGCACACTTCATTTATTCTAAAGAAATAATCGCACTTACTAACAACAAATCCGCATGACTCATATTCACGCAAAAATAAATAATACAATGAGTAATAACTTAAATAAGTATCGAAACACACAATAAAATTCTGGTAAAAAAATGGTACACCATAATAATATTTAAAAGACAAGTAATGTTATGTCCATAATGAGATGGACACAATAAAATCGGAAAAGTCTTGTGTGGTATTATATGTGAAGTGACTTTTAAACAAATATAAAGCACACAGTTTGAATCCAATTCAAAAACGGATGATCTATATCATTTCACACGGGTATACTCGACATATGCCGGATGCATCTAAAAACTTTCCAATAAAAAAACCCAACACATCTAAAACACATTGATAGATGAAGATTTCGTCATAATCAATAGCGTAAGATGTCTTTTGTACATTTGTTTTTTGTTTTTTTATCAATGAGAGATGCACAACCAGTTTGAAAACAATCTTACGGAGAGTTCTTATATGGTGAGTCCATTTGAGGAGTAACACACGTGGATGATTCTGGATCACACAGTTTCAGCTCAAATTCAAATTGTGTTGTCCAGAATCATCCACGTGTGTTTACGGTGTAAATGAAGTGATTAGGGAAGAATTATCCCAATCTTACATCTCACTATTGATTTGGTGAGTCTCAATTGATTGTGATAGAGACTCCTCAAAATCAAATGTGAGAGATAAGTTGTGTCATCATTTTGTCAAATTACTATCATTACTCTTTTTGTTAAAAGGAAACGTATCATTAACTTATAACGGTCTCTCGGAAAGTTATTGATGTACCCGCCATAAGCGGAATGCACCCATTTAATAACATCTACAATTATTATTTTTAAATTATGTGGTCCAAATTTATTTACATATCAGTTCGGTGTAAATGAATATATCGTAAAAAAAACTTCTCGGTCTCGGTCTCGGTCTCTCCTGCTATGCTACTGCTAAAAAGTTATTAACCTTTATCATTTACCCTTTAAAAAAAAACCTATAGAAACAAGACAAAATAAACAACAACATAATCATTATCATTATCATTACTATAATAAAAGAGTCGGTGTGTTTCCCGATCAAGTGTTTCCTCCTTTGAAAATTATTGTAAATTTAATTTAGTATTCCATATATACATTCAATCAATCATATTCCATATATATTTATTCAATCATCCAATAACGCATAATAATTAGAATTTGGTATATATAAATTCTAGATTATAATAACTAACATTTGCTTATTTTTATTTCCTTAAACAATTATCTGTATGCACGTTTCTAAATTTTTTTATCTATATGAATTTTACTTTTTTCCCTATTGTTTCCACGTTAAACATAAAACATAATCTATGTGCACAATTTTATTTTTTTCAGTTTTCACGTTAGACTTAAAAACAATTATCTATAAGCACAATTTTACTTTTTTGCCATCCGTACGTTATACTTAATAGTAATAGGATAATTTCTAGCCGGTGTGTTTCCCCGATCAAGTGTTTCCTCCTTTAAAAATTGTTGTAAATTTAATTTAGTATTCCATATATACATCCAATCAATCATATTCCATATATATTTATTCAATCATCCAATAACGCATAATAATTAGAATTTGGTATATATAAATTCTAGATTATAATAACTAACATTTGCTTATTTTTATTTCCTTAACCAATTATCTGTATGCACGTTTCTAAAAAAATTTATCTATATGCACAATTTTACTTTTTTCCCTATTGTTTCCACGTTAAACATAAAACATTATCTATGTGCACAATTTTATTTTATTTTATTTTTTTCAGTTTTCACGTTAAACGTAAAAACAATTATCTATATGCACAATTTTACTTTTTTTTTGCCATCCGTACGTTATACTTAATAGCAATAGGATAATTTCTATAATACAAAATGTAACGCCTAATTCCCGGACATCAGTCCTTATCCGGAAAAGGAACGTTCGTCACGTATAAAATAAAATAAATTTCACTTTATACGTAACCATCTACTACGTCGTATCAAATTATAGCAAACGGAAGTAAAAGACTCGGGTAAATTTTTTCTAAATATCCAAGAATAGAAATTCAAGTCTAAAGATAGAAATGTAACATTATTACAATGGGAAAAAACCAACGAATCCAAATGTGTACGAATTCCAAAAGTACTAAATGTAAACTACAAGTTCCAAACAACCTCCAAGTCTATAAAAAAAAACATAAATAGATAAGCTCTTCAACTACGGCGTCCTTAAACGTCGTCATCGAAGTCCTCCTCGAACTCTGAAATTACCTGTTCATCTTCTCTCCCCCAAACACATAAATAGACATGCATTTGAGGTAAGTACATTGTACAAAGTAAGAAGTAGAAGCTACAATATAATTAAGGTTTATTATCAAGTTTTAATAAAAAGATTATCTTTGTGAGACCGACTCAATCTATGGTTCATTTCATGCCCATCGACATGTCATGACTATACGTTTCTAACTTAGCTTATCTTGGTTACATCATTACTCAAGAACACAATACATGGTGAAAATTCCACCACGAGATATACTTGCCAACTACGGTGATTAGCACCGGTAGTCCCGGGATCTCCCCGGTATGCATATACGCTCGATGGATTTCCTCCACTACCCTTCAGCCTTTTGAGCTAGTAGCGTTGTCCACCTTCTATGAACGTATCACATCGCCGATATGAATCAGTGTCTAACCAAGAATGACGTTTTAGCTTTTACTACACATATGTAATTATTATGGTGCATTAACTAGCCACCTAGGTGTTTTCAAAGTAAAACGCACCTTGCCAACCCTACTCCCTCGCTTAGACAGCTAGACACTACAACCTATCAAATACAAAGACATTGATGAACTCTAGCTCATCAAAGCCCAAGCCCTTTCATGCCCTTCCGACGGTCCCGAACTTCAACTCCCTTTAAGAGTACGTCCGGTACCGGAACCAAGCGCATCAGAAACTCAATCGGGGCTTGTTCATGTTTAATTAATGTTATTAGATCAAGACACGTCGTTTAGAACTCACCTCGTAGCTTATAATATAAGAAATAATCATTCAAACAGTGTTGGGGGGCGCCAACACCTTTGGCGTGTGCCAAAATGCACCAGGGAGTGCTCTAAACTATCTGTTTCAGGTTCAGGGCACGCCAAAGCTTTCGGCGTGCTCCAAAATGGTTCAGAGAGTTCTCTGAACTCTCTCATTCTGAGTTCGAAGCGCGCCAAAGGTTTGTGGCGCCAAAGTGGCCAAAAACTGCTCATGTGTAATTTTCTGAACTCAATCGATTTCTACTCGAATCCAAATGTGTTCTAAACGATTTTCCTCATAAAAACACCAGAAAAACATACCCTTTATGATCCAAACAATCCTTAATCCTAAACATCTTTTAGGCATAAACATTGATACAAAAACGCTCCAAAACACAAACTAATCACTCTAAACCATAATCAAGTCGTAGGAAGAGCTTCTTACCTTTTAAGCAAGCTAAAACCAGTCCAAAACTCAGAAAAACAGTAGCAAACGATCCTTCCTCTCCTAGAAAACCTATGTGATCAATCCCAACACAATTTAGAATCGATCAACGGGTTCTACCACAATCAAACTACGATTAAACAAACCAAAGAAGATCATGACTGATCAAGAACAGCCCTTAGGGCGAAAATCATACCTTAGCCAAAGCTTCAACTTTCTTGGGTTGAAATGATGCTCTTCTCACGACGATTCCGATGCTTCTCTCGAAACTGAGAACGATTGAGAAGCGACTGAGTAATTGAAGAAAGTCTCTAACCTCTTTTGAATGCTTCAAAGGCGTTCTTCTTACGTAAAAAGCCAATTCTGAATTTGTAATTAGGTTAAGGAACAAATTTGAATATATTTTTCCTTAAATATATTTTCCAATTATCCATTTTTCCTTAATTACCCTTAATTACCAAAAATTCAGAATTTCCTTATATATATATATATATATATATATTATACATATATACATATATTTAAAATAAAATACTTAAACTCGAGAATAAAAGGAACCGAACCCAATATTTCGTTTTATAAAATGACACGTCTGCCCTTTCCCGAAAATCGGAATATTACATTCCTTCCCCCTTAAAAGGAGTTTCGTCCTCGAAACTAGATCATACCTGGTAAGTCCATAAAATCTGGGAACTCGCTGATCATATCATCCTCGACTTCCCAAGTAGCTTCCTCCGGTGAATGATTGCTTCATTGCACCAAAACCAAAGGAATCAACCGTCTCTTAACCATCTTTCCTTCCGGTCCAGAATTCTGATCGGTCTCTCATCATAAGCTAGATTATCTTGCAGAACTTCCGGATCAACTGAACCCTTTCTTTAGTTTGTTCAACCAATCCCGGCCCGGTGACTTGTCTTTCCCCGACTTCATCCCAAAACAGCAGTGTTCTACATCTCCTCCCATACAAAGCTTCAAACGGTGGCATGCCTATACTTGCATGGTAACTGTTGTTGTAGGCAAACTCCTCTACAGGTAGGTAATCATCCCATGATCCGCCTACTTCCAAAACACAAGCTCTCAACATGTCCTCAAGTGTTTGGATGGTCCTCTCTGACTGCCCATCTGTCTGAGGATGAAATGCTGTACTCAAATCCAACCGTGTACCAAAAGCCTGCTGCAAACCTTTCCAAAACCGACTAATGAACCGACTATCTCAATCCGAGACTATAGAGATAGGTACTCTGTGTAACTTCACTATATTATCCAAATATAATGTGGTCATCTTCTTCAAGGGGCATATCAACCTTGAACGGTAAGAAATGAGCGGATTTGGTCAATCTATCCACAATCACCCAAATCGCATCGTGTCCGCCATTTGTCTTAGGTAAACCGGTGATGAAATCCATCATGATCTTATCCCATTTCCATTCCGGGATATCCAATGGCTTAAGCATTCCTCATGGTCTACTATGTTCTGCTTTAACCTTCTGACAAATGTCACACTCCGCTACGAACTTAGCTATTTCCACTTTCATCAAGGGCCACAAAAACTTTTCCTTCAAGTCTCTGTACATTTTAGTAGCTCCTGGATGAACCGCGAATGCAATCCTATGTGTCTCTTCCATAACTCTTTGTCTTAGATCACCGACATTAGGCACACATAACCGATCCTGGTACCATAGGTTCCCATTCTTATCTAACACATATCCCACTATAGGCTTTTCTCTTGCAACTCGTTTCAAATCAACCAAAGCTGGATCTTCATCTTGCTTTTCTCGAATATCATCCATCAACTCTGATCTTGCTAACAATGGTGCCACAAACTGTCGTTCTTCAATCTGATCAAAACTCTGGATTTTTAGCCCATCTAACCTCTCTGCCACATCTTCAACGCTTGAAGCTGCAAACACTGGTTTTCTGCTCAAAGCATCAGCCACTACATTGGCTTTACCCGGATGGTACTGAATGTCTAAGTCATAATCCTTTACAAACTCTAACCATCTCCTTTGTCTCATATTCAGATTTTCTTGGGTAAAGAAATACTTCAAGCTCTTGTGATCTGTGAAGATCCTAGCCTTAACTCCATACAAGTAGTGCCTCCAAATCTTTAGGGCAAACACTACCGCTGTCAACTCTAGGTCATGAGTTGGGTAATTCTTCTCATGTACCTTCATCTGTCTAGATTCATAGGCAATGACTTTTCCTCCTTGCATCAACACACAACCTAAACCTTGTCCCGAAGCATCCGTATATACGTCATAATTATCAAAAATCTCTGAAACTGCCAAAACTAGAGGTGTAGTCAACTTCTTCTTCAACGTCTGAAAAGCCTCTTCACACTCACTGGTCCACTCAAACTTTACATTCTTTTGAGTGAGCCGGGTAAGTGGTGTAGCTATCTTTGAGAAGTCCTGTACAAACTTCCTATAATAGCCAGCCAAACCGAGAAAACTTCTAACCTCTGGAATCAGTAGTCGGTCTGGACCACTTCTCAATCGCTTCAATCTTGTTTGGATCAACCTTAATGCCATCTCCGTAAAATGACATGACCCAACAAACTAACTTGATCCAACCAAAAGTCACACTTTGAGAACTTAGCATACAACTGGTTCTTCTTCAGAGTATCCAAAACTATCCTTAAGTGTTCTTCATGTTCCTTCTCATCCTTTGAGTATACTAAGATGTCATCTATGAATACTATCACAAAATTATCCAAGTATGGCATGAAAACACGCTGCATTAAATCCATAAATGCAGATGGAGCATTAGTGAGTCCAAAAGGCATGACTACGAACTCATAATGTCCATACCTCGTACTAAATGCCGTCTTTGGTATATCTGCCACCTTGATCTTCAACTGATGATAACCTGACCTAAGATCAATCTTAGAAAACACTCTCTTGCCTTGCAACTGATTAAACAAATCATCAATTCTTGGTAAAGGGTACTTATTCTTGATGGTGAGGATATTCAACACTCTGTAGTCTATACACATCCTCATGCTACCATCTTTCTTCATAACAAACAACATTGGGGCCCCCTAAGGTGAAGTACTAGGCTGAATTATGTTTCTTTCAAGCATATCCTTAAGTTGAGCTTTCAACTCCTTCAATTCAGCCGGTGCCATTCTATAGGGTGCCTTAGCAACTGGTGCCGCTCCTGGTATCAACTTGATCTCAAACTCTATCTCTCTATCCGGCATGTTTCCTGGTAACTCTTCTGGAAACACTTCAGGGTATTCCTTCACTATAGGGGTTTCTTCTAACTTAGGCTTCACTTGCTCCACATCCACTACGTACAACAAGTAGCCTTCACAACCTTTCTGACAAACTCTTATAGCCTTAACTGCTGAAATTATAGGGTGACGTTTCTTACTAGGCTTGTAAACATTTCCTTGGTAAGTCTTATCTGATTTCCCGGGTACTTTAAAGGTCACTCTCTTTTCTCTACAGTCCAAGTGAACATAATTCTCGGATAGCCAATCTATTCCAAGAATTACATCGAAATCCGAAAAGTCCAAAACCGTAAAGTCACTTTTGCAATGATACGTTCCTACTCGCACCTCTACTTGAGGCATCAACTTGGCTACCTTAGTGATGTGGTCAAAACGAGGTGTCCAATCTAACCGGCAGTGTACCGGGTCGACTGTAGTTTAGTTTGGTGAGTCAAGGTCGTCTCCTCGGGGAACACACGCTTATGAGGTTACACACCAAAAAGTCTATATTACTTCGATCTAGGTCGCAATTTAGTGGAAGATTAATCAATTGCATAAATAAAGTGCTGAAATAACAAAGATGGTAAATTATAAAAGAAGCTAACCAAGATAATGCGTAGCCTAGTTATCCTCTTGCAACGTCATGGGAATGACTTCCTACCTTCCTACCATTCGTGTTTGAAAGTGTGAAGCGTTGCACTCCTAAACAAGCAATTCCCCCTCATACGAGTGAATGAAATTGCTCTCTACCTCCTCCTTGGTTTAGGTGCCCTAAACCTAATGATTCGGTATGCTACGCCCGTGAATGCAATGGCAAAGCCAACTATCCCCGGATAAGAAATCGAATGCCTGCGAGAGGTCGATTTTACCTTCCGGTTCTCCTACCCTCTTCTCACGTCTAACATCTCCGTTCGGTATCCGTTAAACGTGTAAATGCTAACACTAGGCAATTACTCTAATGCAAGCAATCAATACAATACAAGTAGGAAAAGCTTCACAACAATCAAAACTAACAACACAAACAATCATTCCCAATCAATCACAAGAGGATAAACTAATACTACAACATAATCTTGGCTAGAAAAACCTAGCCACTCATGTCTACAAACATAATCATCTCAAGATTAAAATTCATAAACATTGGAACAACTGAATGATAATAATGATTAAAGATTACCACTGCAAATGGTGAAATTTGAGTTGGTGTTCATCATCCAACCTCAAAAGCTTTAATGGAGTCAACACTAGTGTATTAAACTTCAACAAGAAATCAAAGCCAAACTAGAATCCTTAGCCTTTACAATCAAATTCAAGTGCTAATTTCTACTAAAATTCGGCTATAAGAGCCTTGGGGTGAATGGTGCCTGCAAGATGGAAGAGTTGGAGAAGATAAAGTGTGTTTTTGATAATAATGTGAATGGAAGAATAAAAGAGATTAAACTTTTTGCTGACTCTGCACTCTTGACTCGCGTCACCCTATCTTGGCGCACGTCATGCCCAAAATTGCACTAGTGGCGCATGTCAAAGATTCTTGGCGCGCGTCACGTCCAGTTGTGGTGACTGACTGAATGACATCTACATTAATTGCTCAACCACTCCGTGACTCAGGTCATGTGACATGGCGCAGGTCATCAATATACAAAATCACAAAATCAAAATTTTATTCTCCCGGCTGGCTTGGATTGAACCCTCTAATGTGTATCAAATAATCTTCATGGGCTGGAATCCTTGCCACGGCACAAAATCATCACAAAAGAATCAAAAGCCACCCTAAGATCAGAATCCACACTCCCAACCGTGATATATGTCTTGCGCAAAATAGACACAAAGATACCACGTGTAAATCGATAACAAAATCAGTTAATAACTAATATAATACAACTAAAAGCATGGTTTTTCGAAAATTTATGTACACAAAATATGGTGCCCATCATCATTCAAATTGCTCAAGTTGATGTCAAAATATCGCTAATTGCATCGAAAATGGGGTAAATCATCGGAAATTATATCATCAGGTTGACTTACATCAACCACTCCCCACTTAGCGTTTGCTCGTCCTCGAGCAACTAAAGCGATAAAGTTATCTAGAAACACAAAAATACGATCATGCAACATCAAGAAGTGAGAATCCAATTAGGCGATGCAACCTATTAAAATCACAAGGACATGTTCTCCACGATCTAAAGAAGTAGTGGAGTGTGTGAGTGAATATTCATCAAGCTTGTTATCAACTAACGATCATGAAATCATGCAAACATTGCTCAAAACATGCAACCAAAGGTTTAGGAATGAGATCGATCTCCACTAATAAAGTACTCGGAATCAAGGAACTAGGTCAGGTAGTTGACAAATCGGCCTGTAACGTTTCGCTAGGGTAGTAGGGGCTAACCGAAAGGAAATAAAAGGATAATCAAAAGAATAAGGCAAGATAGCAAGAATCCGCACCTTCTCCTTCATGATACCATTCTTCCAAATCAGTCACTTCATACCCTTACATCACCTTGGTTCTAACAATCCGCTTCAAAATCGCCTTCAATGACTCATTATTTAAAAAGGTATTTACAATTCATATGCTTCTTTTTGATTGGAGTTGCTTTGTTAGAAGCTTTTATTCAACTCTTGAAATATGTACAAGATAAAAGAAACTGTTTTTTTTTTCAAAGATACCACACCAATGGTTTCCGAACCAACTTCACAAGATGCCATCTCAACCTACTAGCACTTTCATCCAACTCTTAGTTCCAACCACCGCTCTCACAATTACTAGACTCTTGCTATGTTTGCGGGAGGTCAAAGGAATGTAGACCAAAATCTTGGGTAAGGGTCGGATTATAATGAGGCTAAATACGAACGGCTAGTTCGAGTGGGGTCTCACCACTCTACAAGGCTAAGATGGGGACAAAAGGGAAATTCATGTTCAAGTAGGCCATTTGGCTATGGTTGGTCAAGGTAATGCCAAAAATCGTCATCCCTATTCCGATTCCAAACACCTGTTATTTCGTCTCAAAAGAGTAACATTCCTAAATTCACGTTGCAAATAAGAGTATGCATGCACAATTTCATGAAAGGTTGTTTGTTAACACAGAAATCGGAATATACGTGCATCATGGATCACACTACCAACAAAGATTAGTGAGTAACATGCACCTATGTTTCGTCAGAGTTACTCGTTTTATTGAAATAATCGCTCTATCAATTACAAGATCGTAATTCATGCCAAAAGATAATTTATACAGCTCTAAATTTCTCGGGGATGATCAAAGGTAAGCTTTTTCTCAAGCAATTAAAGGCATTACCCGTTGTTAGACTAACTATACTCCCACTCCCCAATCCCCACTCCCCACTTAGGAGTCTGCATTGTCCTCAATGTGAAGTGAGTAATGAAGATATAGTTAGGGGAACAATGGGGAATCGAGGATGAGAAAATGAATTAGATGACCATAAACAAAATTAGGGCAAAATTGGGGTTAAAAGTCCAGTGGCGCACGCCAAGAACACACCGACGCCAGCGCTAAAATGTACTATTGCTATACATAGAGTTTAGCCTATAAAAGCGGTGTACGCCAACATTGGTGAGACGCGCGCGTCATTCTCAAAAGTAAGAGACATGGCGTGCATCGAGCATTATTGACGTGGGTCGATGAGTGAAAAAACTCAATAAATATAGGCTTTTCCATGCGAGGGGTAACAAGCAAAATTAAATTTGGACAAAGGCATGAAATAAGAAGAATCGAATCGATTTAAAATAAAGACAAATATATTACATTATTCGGATTGCAAAAGCATTGTTTTCAACATGAAAGAGAAAATGCAACAAGGATTCGAAGCAACAAGGATTCGAAGCAACATCAAAAGATAACCAAATAAGCTGCAACTAGGCCAAACAACCAACAAACACGCAAACTAATCAGACTCGACATCAGGCTCATCAACAGGCTCATCAGAAGGCGGGGAGGCACCAAGTAAATCTCGGGGAACAAGGCCACGACGTGCTACCGGACTAGGGAAAAACTCATCGTGAGAGTAGGCGGGAACTCGGGCTACACGAGTGCACAATTGAGAGATCAGCCACGCAAAGGGAATGAAGGGGAAAGTGCACGTAGGCCTGGCATAGGACCATGCAGCTTGATGAATCAACTTACTCCAATTGATATACACCTCGCGCCTGATTGCGTAAAGCAAAAGCAACTCGTTATCCGTCAAAGTCTCGAAGTTGTCTGTTGGGAGAATGCGGTTGTTGATAAAACGCTTCCACGCCCGCGTCTCAGAAGAAAGAGTAGAAACTGAATAGTCCGCCCCAGGACCTTGCCGTCCCGGAAAAAGCGCAGCAGTAGCAGTAGAGAGATGAGCCATGAAACTACCAATGTTGTTGAGAACCCACTTAATTTCATAATGCTGATGAGGAGCAACGGTGGTGGAAGAGAGGCTAAAAGCGTCATTGATATCCATCCAGTGAAAGGGTACCTCAATTCCACGAACCATGATCGAATTAGTGGACCTTTCTTCAGGCTCGATGGACAACATGGCGTAGAACTCTCGAACAACAGTCTCGTTGATGCGCCCCCGTGGTGGTGCGACCAGACGATTCCATCCTCCCCACTCTACGCGATACTCGGACAAATCTGAAAGCTTCTTGGAGTTAAGACCTCGTTCTAAGAGAATTGGACGACGACTAAAGAGTTCGGTGTAGTTGTGCACGGCATCTGCACCAACCATGTCAAAGAAAAGCACGGGACGATCATCTTGAGGAGAAGACATGGTGACAAGAAATAGAAGAAGAAAAGAGGGCAAAAGGGAGGGAATGAATGAGAGAGGTAGTGTTGGAGTTTAAAAAAATAGAAGATTTTAGGGTTTGGGACATTTAATAGGCTAAAAACGCGTACATGACGCGCGTCAAGCCTATCTTGACGTGCGTCAAGGGGACAAAGACGATCCTGAGGTTACGTGGTGGCGAGCGTGGCCGATGGTTGTCAAGTTGGTTGACGCGCGCCAAGGGGATATTGACGTACGCCAAGCCTGTTGTGTGTGTGTCAGGTGTGGACAAAAGGTAATGGCGTGCGTCAAAGACGGCTGGCGTGCGTCAACAAGGCAAAAGACACGGCGACGCGCCGAAATGGTAATGACGCAAGTCAAAACAACATATCTACCCAAATTAGTTACAATTATCACTACACACCAGAGCTAAGCACGATAATTTAACAATGTTGGGCGATAAATAAAACATAAATTTCAAAACACCGGTAGTACTTGAATACAGAGCAGCAATCCCAAAGTAAAACAACATTTGCCACATCCAAACAAAGATCAAAATGATAAAATAGTTCAACAAAACGACACAAAGCTGCGAGAATAATACCAAAGCCACATACGGCTAGATAATAAAAACAAACAAAGTCCAGTGAACAAAAGCACTAAACGGCATCGGCAGAGAGATGCGGAGAACAGAGGAGAGAAGCAAGGGAAGCTCCTCATCATCATCCTCATCAAGAAGTGACGTGAGCAAGGGTGAGGAGTGATCGTCTTGGTAGGAGGGATCGTTGAAGGATGAAACAAGCCAAGACACCCGATCATCACCGCATCTGGGGTTGGACAAAGATCTGAATAGGAAAATTTGGGAAACCAAATGAAAGCATAGGCGAAAAAAGATGAAATGCCACCGACACCAATAGGCGTAATCATCGAACCTGACAAACTCGTCTCCGCAAAAGCGACAAAACCAAAGACCGGTGAACTTGTACTGCGAGAAAAAGCGAAGCGCTACCGGAGCTACGGGATGGGGTGGAGGTCCTGCGGCCTAGGAAAGGATGAATCCAAGCGAGGACCGGATAGTCGTCCTCCATGGGTGTATCAAAATCGTCGGCACGATCCGCATAACCGGATGACAAACCTCATCAAAGGAACGATGACCACGGGAACCAATCCATGATCATTCAAACCACGCAGTACACTCTCAAATCCTAGCCTAGAATTGGTGTCAGCCGCCCACAATGCTCCACGCATAGCTGCCATCTCAGACTCAAGCAACTCAAACCTAGCTCTCACGGCTGAATCATGAATGCACGGAAGCGACGAGATAGGTGGACCGGAGGTAGGAACATCAACAGGATGCAGAGCACTAGCTGAGACAGGGAATTTGAGAGAAGGATCAGACGGCTTAACATTCTCTGGGATACTAGGGCCAATCATAAGAGTAACTGGTGGGAACAAGTGATTATCAGGCAAAGTAGGGACTGCGGCAAGGACACAAAGCTCATGAATCAGCCAGGGCAGGGGCATATTGCTATTCGCAAGAAGATTCATGGCGAAGTCCACCGCTCCCTGATACATGTAGTATCCAACGGCCACAGGTAAATCGGTGAAAATGGCAAGGGCTAGGCAGGACTCGGTATAATTAAAAGTATTAACCTTGTGCGATGGAATGATATTATGACTAATGAAATGCTTCATCACCCGCACATCCTTAATCGCCTGACCATACTTAAAACGCTTACCAACCCACGTGGCGGACGGACAAAGATAGGTTTTAGCCTCCCGAGCCTTAGCCCACAAATTTCCGTCCTCACTCAACTTCCAAACATTAGAAAAGATAGTATCGGCAGGGATCTCGGGAATACCAAAGAAATTATTGATAACCCCGACTGAAAAAGCAACGTTCTTACCACGCACGGGCACCGAACCTTTGGCTGCCTCAACAGGATCAGCGGCTAGATTAGCATAAAACTCAGCCATGATTGTTCCATTGACCGTAGAAGTACGGTTGGCCGCCAAGAGTTCCCACTTACGGTCTGTAACAATTTTCTGAATCCTAGGACTGACTGACTTGAAATCAATACCACGCTCGAAATGCAATGTGCACTGACAAAAAAACGAAACAAAATGCTTCCTTGCTCTCCTACCAAAGGGTGTTGCAGGAAAAGAGATAACATGTTCAGGTTCATTAGGGGCAGGGGCTTTCCTCTTCTTATTCTGGTCACCCTGACGACCACTAGAAATACAAGGCGAAAGATTCAGACATGGCTACGGTGCCACAACAACCCAACAAAAGCAACAAAAGAAAACAATCAGCCCTTCCTTCAGTTTCAAAAAAGAAACAAAACAGTCAAAAGACAAAACGAGATTTGAATGCAACAAGGAGGACTCAGCCAAAATACCTTGTTGGAGTGATGAACACCGCAGACAGAAATGGAGGTCGCCGGAAACTATGGAGATGACCGGAAATTCAGCAATTGTGCCTTGGAAGCAAAAAGATGAGCCTCCACTTCCCCAAACCAATAGAAGAAAAGGAATGGACAAAGAGTAAGTTGTGAGGGGTTGTGATAAATGGGGAGATTTGTGGAGTGGTGGATGAAAAACTGAAGAAAAATGGGGAGAGAAAGTGGTGAATTCGAGTAATATGGGAGTTATAGAAGGAGAGAAAAGAGGAAAACCGTTTTATTCAAAAATTGCCCCTTTGGCGCACGTCAAGCGTTATTGACCAGCAGTCAAACACCCAATGACGACGCATACAAATTTGCCCAAACTCTCTGTATGTCTACAAAGTGATTTTTGGCGTAAGTCAAGGAGCCTTGGCGTGAGTCAAGAGACTCTTAACCAAACAATTAATTCCAAAATCCTAAGGTTCACCAAACTTATCAAAATAAACCACAAAATAACGACACTTATCACGAAGCGGGTTGCCTCCGAGGCGGCATGTTTTACGTCGTTAGCTCGACGAGATTATACGGTAGAGATGATGGAATTATCTGATTATCAGTTTGGGATACTACCACAATTACTCAAGTAAGCACGGAGCAAATAAGCACATAAGACACCTAAAGATAATGCTTAAAAGAGAAATTGGAAGGTAGTACCCGTGGTGTGCTATATTTATAGTCTTTAGCTAGACTATGCAAATTTTTTTAGTCCAACGGGGGGTCTTCGAGGAACAACACCTCCTCCTCTCGAGGTATGCCCTCTCCTTCAACAAAATGCTTAATGCGATGACCATTGGCAACAAATGTCGTTTTTCCATCATTTAGCTCAATTGCACCCGATTTGTACACCTTCATAACAATAAATGGACCTGTCCACCTTGATCTAAGTTTACCTGGAAACAATCTCAAACGTGAGTTATACAAGAGCACTTTATCATTCACATGGAACTCTCGATTAAAAATCTTCCGGTCATGGAATGACTTGGTTCGTTCCTTGTAAATTTGGGCGTTCTCATATGCATCAAGGCGAAACTCGTCAAGTTCGGTGAGTTGGAGCAACCTATGATCTCCTACAAGCTCGGGGTCAAAGTTAAGAAACTTTATAGCCCAATAAGCTTGGTGCTCCAATTCAACGGGTAAATGACAAGACTTGCCAAAAACTAATCTGTATGGTGAACATCCTATTGGTGTTTTAAAAGCGGTGCGGTAGGCCCAAAGTGCATCGTCAAGCTTCACCGACCAATTCTTACGGTTAGTGTCCACCGTCTTTTCAATAATCCGTTTTACCTCACGGTTTGACACTTCCACCTGCCCACTTGTTTGTGGGTGATACGGTGTGCCGACTTTGTGTCTTACACCATAGCTCTCTAGAAGTTTAGTGAATGGTCGATTACAAAAGTGTGAGCCACAATCACTAATGATAGCTCAGGGAGTGCCAAATCGAGTAAAAATATTTTTCTTTAAGAATTTTAGCACCACCTTAGAATCATTAGTGGGATAGGCTTATGCTTCAACCCGTTTAGAAACATAATCTACCATCACTAAAATGAATTTATTACCGAATGAGTGAGGAAGGGGCCCATGAAGTCGATGCCCCAAACATCGAATATCTCACATTCCAAAATAGGTTGGAGGGGCATTTCATACCTCTTAGACACATTTCCCCACTTTTGGCATGCAACACAAGATTGTGAAAAACGATGTGCATCTTTGTAAAGGTAGGCCAATAAAATCCGCATTGTAAAACTTTTTATGCCGTCTTCCATCCTCCATGATGGCCTCCGGTATCTTGGCCATGGAAAAGGAGAGTATGCTTGAGATTTCATTATCGGGAACGCATTTTCTTATGATACCATCCGAACACCTCCGAAAAAGGTTCGGTCTTTCCCAATAATAAAATTTCAAATCGTGGAAGAATTTCTTCTTCTTTTGCCATGTCCAATTTGGTGGAACATACTCACATGAAAAATAATTCACAATATTAGCAAACCATGGTGAGCTCTCCTTCGGTTTCGAACCGTCATGAATAAATTGCATCTTCGGGGGAGCATCCACCATCATGAGTTGTTCATCCGGGAAATAATCATCAATCTCTCTTCTTTTTCCTTCATCTTCAATGAAATCCAACCGGCTTAAATGATCCGCCACGACATTCTCACTACCCTTCTTGTCCTTGATCTCGATATCAAATTCTTGAAGAAGGAGAATCCATCTAAGCAGTCTCGGTTTGGCATCTTTCTTGTTCAACAAATATTTCAAAGCCGCATGGTCGGTATAAACAATGACCTTAGAACCAACAAGATAAGATCTAAACTTGTCGAGGGTGAATACTATAGCTAGTAACTCTTTCTCGGTTGTTGCATAGTTGACTTGAGCGGAGTTCAACGTGTGAGAAGCATAATAAATGGCCTTGAGTACCTTGCCATGACGTTGGCCAAGCACAGCCCCAACTGCTAAGTCACTTGCATCACACATTAACTCGAAAGGTATTTTCCAATCCGGCACTACCAAAACGGGTGTGCTAACTAGTTTCTTCTTCAAAGTCTCAAAAGCCTCTATGCACTTTTCATCAAAAACAAATGGTACCTCTTTCTCAAGAAGATGACTGAGAGGTTTGGCGATATGGGAGAAATCCGCAATAAATCTTCTATAGAAGCTCGCGTGCCCTAGAAATCCTCTCAACGTCTTCAAATTAACTGGTGGAGGTAATTTCTCAATTACTTCAATTTTTGCTTTGTCCACTTCAATACCATCTTCAGAAATTCTGTGACCCAGCACAATACCTTCTGATACCATAAGATGACACTTCTCCCAATTGAGCACTAAGTTCGTGTCTTCACATCTCTGTAACACACGCTCCAAATGAGAGAGGCATTCCTCAAAAGAGTCCCCAAAGACACTAAAATCATCCATGAAGATCTCCAAAAATCTTTCCACCATATCAGAAAAAATGGCTGTCATACATCTTTGAAATGTAGCAGGGGCATTGCATAAACCAAATGGCATTCTCTTGTATGCAAACGTTCCATAAGGACAAGTGAAAGTCGTCTTCTCTCTATCTCCAGCCGCAATGAATATTTGCAAGTAGCCTGAATAACCATCAAGAAAACAATATAATTTATGCCCACTCAACCGCTCCAACATCTGGACAATATACGGAAGGGGATAATGATCCTTCTTGGTATGGTCATTGAGTCGTCGAAAATCAATACACATGCGGTATCCTGTGACTTCCCTTGTTGGTATCCACTCATTTTTATCATTTTCCTTCACAGTAAATCCACCTTTCTTAGGCACGACTTGAGTAGGACTCACCCACTCACTGTCAGATATAGGAAAAATAATACCCATCTCCAATAACTTGATAACCTCTTTCTTGACAACCTCTTGCATATTAGGATTCAAACGACGTTGTGGTTGAACACATGGTTTAGCGTCATCATTGAGAATAATCTTGTGAACACAGATTTCAGGACTAATTCCCCGAATGTCAGCCACAGTCCAACCAAATGCTCTCTTGTGTTTCCTTAGCATCCTCAATAGCAAATCTTCCTGCACATTGGTTAGTGACGAAGAAATAATAACAGGAAGTAGATTATCATTTTCAAGAAAAGCATATTTCAAGTTAGGAGGTAAAGTTTTCAATTCAAGGTTCCTTGGTGGCTCCTCTATGGAAGGTTTCAATAAAGGGCCATCATTTTCCAATGCTAGATATCGGTGCCACGGTTGTTTATCAAATATACGCTCGACATCCAGATAAGAAATCACTGCTTGCATTTCCTCGTCATCACTCTCACATTCAAATATGGATAAAGCTAGGCACTCTTCAAGCTTATCTTCAAAGACTTGCATGTTAGCATTCTCCATACAAACACAAGATATTGCATCAACAAAAGAACATGACTCTCGTGAATTATACGGGTGTTTCATGGCTTTGAAAATATTGAAGGTGACCTCATCCTCGTTAACTCTCAAAATCAATTCTCCACGTTGAACATCAATCATTGTCCTTCCCGTGGCTAGGAATGGACGACCGAGAATAAGGGGCGTTGAATACCCTTCTTCCATATCCATAACCACAAAATCAACGGGAAAGTAGAACTTATCAACTTTTACTAACACGTCTTCTATGACTCCCTTAGGACGTTTTATGGACCTATCTGCTAATTGTAGAGTCATCTCAGTGTTTTTCAACTTTCCTATTCCAAGTTTGATAAAGTCCTCATATGATATGAGGTTAATGCTAGCACCAAGGTCGCAGAGCACCCTCTTAAACAAAAAGCCCCCAATTTCACACGGGATAGTAAAACTCCCGGGGTCTTTGAGCTTAGGTGGAAGCTTATGTTGCAACACGGCTGAGCATTCCTCGTTGAGACAAATGTTCTCATATTCTTCTAACCTCTTCTTGTTAGTGAGAATATCTTTCAAAAACTTACCGTACACAGGCATGTTAGTAAGTGCTTCTATGATTGGAATATTAACATTTAAGTGTCCAAATGTGTCAAGGAAGCGAGCATACTTTTTATCTAGCTTCTTCTTCTTAATTTCTTCTCTAGGTGGGTAAGGCAATGACTCAAGATCAATAACTTTAGGTTTAGAGTTCATACCTTCCTTACCTTTGCCGCTTGATGCATCATCGAAGCTTTTCTCAATGTTTGAGCTGCTCCTGGCCTCCATTCATTGTCGATGTGCACCATCTTATCCTTGTCTTGCTTAGAAACTGCCTGCTGAGATTTGGCGTGGGTCAAAGTATCCTTGACGTGCGTCATGGCCTTATTTGGATCACCCTTGACGCACGTCGAGGTCTCCTTGGCGTCCGTCATGGCCTTTTTGGCGCAGGACAATTTTTGCCCAAAACTCTCTGAATGTGAATAATGACTGTTGGCGCGAGTCAGCTCATCCTTGGCGGGGGTCAACGAGACATGTTCCTTAAAAAGGGTCCTCAAATCACTTGCTCTCGAATTCTTCAAAATCCTTGGGACTTTCACAAAATCTTCGCTTTCTTTTTCAACATTGACATACCCGTCATTCTGCAAAAACATATCAACAATTTCCTCCTCTTCTTCGCTCAACTCTCTCTCTTCTTCGGCATCATGCAAATCATTTTCAACTTCGTTTCCAACATGGTTCTCATGAAATTCCCGATTTCCACAAACCTTTCCGCTTCGGGTTATGATAGCATTCACTCCCCTCGGATTCCTTTCTGTATTGCTTGGCAACCACCTGGTGGTCTACTAGCATTCCTCTCACCTTCTCTACTCAGATGTTCCTCCACATTCCTCATGGATGCCTCAATCATTTTCATTCTCACATCATGTCCACTCATAGCTGTTTTCATCATTCCCATGTCCTTTGTGACTGTACTAAGCGAAGTCATCACATTTTCCATATTCTGAGCTTGAGTGGCAACTACTCCCAACAGTTTATCCAAAGTGTTGTCCCATCTATTTCCTCGTGCTTGATTGGAACTATCGGTTATTAGGATAGTTTGTGTGGTGGGTTGAGGATAAGAACGAGTGATGCATGTTACTCCATGTGCTCCTTAATGATGATGATGATGAGTCATAACAAACTCCACATGCTATTTTAGTGACTCCTCACCTTCACATGCAAAGTCATTATCACCTCCCACATGCTTATAACAAACTTGAGAATATTCCTTAGCATATTCTCCCAAAAATATCTCCCTCAACTACAACCTCTCCCTTATACACCTCCCCTCAACTCTCCCTATAAGAACTCCCTCATTTCCATCCATAAAGGCGCCCTCCTGGTCACTTTTGGCCAAGCTTTTACTTTTCCCGTCTTTTATGTAAATACTCTGTAGGCGTTATGCCGAGAATAAATTAGAATAGTAGTACTGTTGTAATGCTGGAGCTACGGCCCTGATTCTGAAATCATAATCGAGGATGATTGGCTAAGGTCTCTAAGCTAGAACCATCGTTGTGAAGCCACCATCACCGGAATAAATAAGGATTTCGCTTTAATTCATTTTCGTAAGTTATCTTGTTCTTCCTTCATGTTTGAATTGTTTATGTGCAATTTGTATGATCTATACTTATGTTGCATGCTAATCGAATTTAGATACGATAGTTGATAAATTCGTAGATTACCGTGAAGGAGAATGATAATAGTTTTCCAACATACGTAAGTTGAGGGTGAATGTTGTCAGATTAGGATTTATATCCATATCTTTGATCCGTAAATGCTTTAGTTGTACCGAGAGTGGTGAACTAATTAAAAGGCGATGAACCGAAAGGAAAATGCCTCTTTAGCGAATAATAATCCAAGAACTTACGAATGAATATGTGTCTTTCTTGTTATTTTCGGTGGGGTGGTGGATCATCGGTGCGTTCTAGTTGTTTTAAATTATAAATTTTTATTATCGTAGTTTTATTTATTTTCACGTTTGCTACCTTAGTTTGTTAATTAAAAATCCGAGATCATAATCATCAACTTTATAAAAGAAATCGAAGGCAAAAACTCTTTTTCGTACAAGTCCCTGCGGATACGATCCGGTTTCACCACTATAGCTGCGAGCCTTCGCACTTGGGGCTGACATCGGTTTTATTTTATTACTTGTTATCTTTTACTTTGCATAAAACCGCGAACAAGTTTTTGGCGCCGTTGCGGGGACTTGGCACGGAAAATTTTCGTTTTAGTTTTTTTGTCAACTAAGTTATCTGTTTTAAATCTTAAACAATAAAATAAAAAATAAAAAAAAAAAAAAAAAAATCTTTCGGTAATTACCGAGAGAGAAAAAAATATTTTCTTTTAGCTCATTTTTACATTACGTATTAGTTTTATAGTATTTTGTTTCTTTTCTACTTTGCTTAGACTGTTTTGAGCTGTGTTTTAGTATAGTTTTTTTAATTCTAAAAAAAAAAAATTAAAAAAATTCTCGATAAATACCGAGTGGATTCGGTAATTACCGAGAAAGAGAGAAAAGAAACACGGAACACTTTTCAATCAACGAAGTTGGGTGATGGATTCTCGGTGAATCCCACTCTGCGGAAGCATAAGGATAAAATCCCGAAACCTCGTGATTTAGGTGTTGGTGCCCAAACGTAGTTTATGCAAACTCGAACTCACGGGGGACCACTTTTGTATAATCCGGAGATAGAGCGAACCATCGCCGACCAAGCAGACGTTTGGCCCGGATCACCGGACCAACGGACGAGGAACCACGGAAGGAAACAATCTGAAGGATACGTTGAGGAGAAGCTCAAGTAGGAGCCAGGTTGAAGAAATGGCGAGCAACGGACATTGGCGGACTTTGCCATGCCATCTTTGTGAAAGTTAATCCTGCGGTCGTGATTCCCGAAATCACGGCCGATAATTTCGAACTCAAAACTTCTTTAATCAATTTGGTAAGAGGTTCCACATTTCATGGATTTTCCATCGAGGACCCGCACGATCACATTCACTCATTTCTAGAATCGTGCGGGACTATTTTAATCAAAGGGGTCACCGAGGGCGCCTAAAGATGAAACTTTTTCCTTCTCACCTGAAGGGAGAAGCGAAAGAATGGTATAAATCCTTACCAATCGAATCCATTACTTCGTGGGAGGAGTTGGAGAAAAGAATTTACGAGCGATTACTTTCCACCGCAAAGACGGCTCATCTTCCGAATCGATATTCACTTTTGTGCAATCTGAGAAGGAATCTTTTACGATGCGTGGAGACGATTTAAGACTCTCTTGAGAAAGTGCCCCACCATGGTTTGGATAAACAAAGATTGGTCAACACTTTCTCTGTGGTTTGACCGAATTGACTAAGGAATGGTGAATAGTTCTGCTGGAGGTGCATTTCGAGAAAGACACGATGAGGATGGATGTTGTTTGAAGATATTGCAAAGTATAATTATGCCCCTACCTATGCGGTGCGTCCCAATCGAAAAGCTCATTGCGAGGAAGTATGAGGTAGATGAGACCACGTCTCTAAAAGCTCGATTGGCGCACTTCTACGAAGCAAGTGACGGCGATGAATGTTCAAAGTCTTGTGTGTGACAATTGCCATGGCCAAGGCCATCGTAGTAATCAATGCCGGCTTGACCCGATCTCACAGGTCAAAGCTGTTCAAAACAATGTCGTTTGCCAAAATTGCGATACCGTTGAGCACGCATTCCATCGAGTGTCATCTATTGTTGCATTCGAAGAAGTGAATACATTCACTTCTCAAAATTATCGACCTTCGGTCGAATCAAAACACTCAGGATTCAATTATAACCGAACCACCCTGGTTTCCGATGGAGTGACCATTCAGGGCAAAGAAACCCCATCATTTTCAGGCCCTAGGCCTAATCAAAGCAATTTTCAATCCAACTATCGACCAACATGGAACACCAATCCACCGCAAAAATCAAAATCAATCATTTCAGATCTTAGAACAAAAGTTGAGCGAGCAAATCACGGCCAACACTCAATTGGCAAATGCTTTAAGTACTCGACCAAAGACAAAGGAGAAATTTGGAGGTGCAAATGGGACAAATTTCAGGCGACAAGCAAGTCGACCTCAAGGTCACCGCCGAGTTTCTTGAGAAGAACCCCGAGGGGTTAATCGGTCCAAAATGACCGAAATTCTTGCACCGATCTCATTGCACCATGGAACTATGGTCAAGATGAGTGAATGCTATAAATCGAGGAGTGGGAAAGCGGTTGGCGGTCAGGCCAACCAGGAAACAGTAGCCCCTCCCGTGAGCGAGACGCGAGGAGGGAAGATCTTTGTTCTCCTCAGAAGGATGTTGGGACTACTATTGATCCAAGTGAAAGAGAAAATTCTGAAGAAAAGGTGAAAGTTGAGAATTCTGATGATGAAGAGAATACTGCTGAGAAGAAGTCAGAATCTAAGTTGAGTTCTGGGAAGCATGTGAGGTGGAAGGATAGGGAAGACAAAGCAATCAATGATAAGACGGCAAAGAAGCACTTTACTGAGGAAGACTTTGCTGATCTCCCTTACCCACCTAACAAGAACAAGCTGTCATTAACAGTCGATAAAGAATATAAGAAGGTTATCGACTTGCTCAAGAATACGAGGCAAACATTCCATTAGTTGATCTTTTGATAGGAATGCCAAAGTATACAAAGTTTATAAAGGACGCAGTGAGTTCGAAAAGAAGCTCCAAGAGCTCGAGCACATAGTATTGAATGGAGAATGCTCGAAGAATCAGCCGGACTAAACTTCCTGTGAAGTGCCACGACCCTGGTAGATTTACGATTTAGTGTACTATTGGGAGCAGGGGACTTCCACAATGTTTTGTGTGATTCGGGAGCATCAATCAATCTGATGTCTACGTCAATCTTCCAATCTCTTGGATTGGATCAATCTATTACGCTTAAACTATTTCTCTTCAACTTGCATTAGAAGTGTGTGAAATATGCAAGGGGAATTGTAGAAGATGTATTGGTCAAGGTTAAGAACTTCATATACCCAAATGATTGGGTAATCATGGATATGACCAACGATAAGAAAACCCCTTGATCCTTGGAAGACCTTTTCTTGCAACCGCCCGTGCCTTACTAGATTCCCACAGTGGCGAAGTGACCTTACATTTGGAGGATGAGAGTATAAAGTTCAATGTGGGTAA